>JARFOD010031145.1:0-10601 GCA_031763545.1 Mopalia muscosa
TTTACGACAGTTTTACCTCTTTCGTGCTCAATTCTTTGAAGTAATTCAATCTAGTATTTTCACAATTTGTTTAACGGCAAGCCTTACTTTATGGATTAATAGAATTAGTGCTCCGCCGTACCACGGTGGAATACTGGCGTGGAATACTGGCGTATTTCCGATAGCCAACTGAATAGCAGTCTGAGTCGCATATTCCGTAATTTAATTGATGGAGGGTTTACATTTGACACACACATAGTGGTAACGGCAAGCCCTGTTTTACGGGTTAATACATTTTGTTTTCCACCGTACCACAGTGGAACATTGGCGTATTTTCCAATAGCTAACCAAATAGCAGTCATAGTCCCATCTTCCGTATAATTTAAATGATACGGACTATTTATTTGACATATACATAGTAGTAACGTGGAGGCATCGACGCATTCTACCGTCATGACAACTACGTGTAACTTACTGTGTATGTTAAATGTGCTATACGCATGCTTCTTAAAATACGGACTCATAAATGTAGGTAATAAAAGTCATAACCTCTTGTAAAACAGTATTTCACATAATATGATAATTTTATTCATAGATATATATAAATACATTTAACTTTATCACAGACACATTAAAAGCTAGGAAAAGATTAGTCAGGTAAAATGATTTAAAAAGTGATCAAAACTATTTTGGAGTTTGGGAAAATAATTTTCTCACTTTTGAAGTTTTTCATCAAATAAATAAATTGGTCTTGCAGCATGTCACATAAAAATTCCATAGCGTTCCTTGTTGGACTTTCAGGCTTAAAATCAAGGCTAAAAGAATAGACATGACAAATTAATTTAAGTTCTTCCATTTTTTTCAATATCTAAAAAATGTTAGAAATAAAAAATCTAAAAACATCCAGTAATGGAACCAGCCAATATACAAATACGTCTGTAAATTGCATAAAATCACAATACTAAACTTTTCAAAATGTCTAATACTTAGCTGAAATTACTGTATTATGAACAATATAAAACCATTTTGCTTGGTTTGGAGTTGCTGGGTAATGATTAATAAATAATTTTTTGATAATGAAGTTACCAAGTTCGTCTTATAAAACACATTTCCTTGTTAAAAGTCTTGACAAAGTTGTCCCCCTTCCCTCCTGGTGTTTAACAAGTTACCCCCCTTTTGGTTAAGTGTACAACCAAAATGTAAAAACAATTTCAGCAATGTATTTATTTTTAATTGTGTCGTATTTGCAACGTTTATTATGAGCTCTCAACGAATTTCCTAAAATCTTCCAGTGAAATTTTGCCTTCAGGGTTTGTTGTGCACTGTTGGACAAGCTGAAATTTAAAAA
Source organism: Mopalia muscosa (assembly GCA_031763545.1). Lineage (NCBI taxonomy): Eukaryota > Metazoa > Mollusca > Polyplacophora > Chitonida > Mopaliidae > Mopalia > Mopalia muscosa. Next base: position 1,328 of record JARFOD010031145.1, read on the forward strand.
AATACAAAAATTTATAATAACAGTATTTTAATGTTATTTACAACTGAAGTTGATATATGATATTAAAATAAACAAAACTAAATAACAAACACAAAAGTTCATGTCTCTAAGTGTGAATAACAAATTCAGTTGAACATTGGAGACTATATCTCACCCTAGGTTGAGTTTTACTAGATACGAATACATATCGCTTTGAATTGTATGTACAACCGATCAATAGATTTATACATGCTTTGAACAACATAGTATACTTACTGTCAGAATTACATCATCGTCGACTGGTAATTGTAATTTTCGGCACATGTCTCTCACATTGGAGGCGTCAATGTAGCCAGAGCGGTCACGGTCGTATCGTAAAAACATCTCGTCAACTCGACTGCGGTCTGTGATTGAGATTTTCTTTAACTGGGCTCGAATCTGACGAACTAATACCTCCAGATCTCCTTGGCTGAAAAACAAAAGAGGAAATGAAAAGGTGAATAAGGATATAGGCTGGAATAATCTGAAGGGTTTAAAGACTTCTTGGCTGATATCAATTTTTCAAATAAAACAAATGAATAAAGGATAATTAATACATATAGATAAAAATTGATAAAAACAAAATAAATTTATGAAATATGTAAATTAAAAAAAAATATTAAATTTCGGCAAATTGTTTGGAATTAAGCATGTAGTCACTGTATGAACAATATATATCATGTTTTTCTTCAAAAAGTTTGAATTTAAAAAAAAATAATAATTAAGTAGTTTATTTTTTTTTTTAGGTTTTAACTGACCTTCGGTGTATTTTCATTGGACCCCCTTTGATGACTTCTTTGTCAGGCATTAATTGACCCAGAGTATTTCTTAAGCTCTGAACTGTCGAATCTGTTAAAAAAAGATATTTAGAATTTAACCCATAATATTTACGACAACCAACTAAAGAGAAACTTTTAACCAAATGTTTTTATTTTATTTTGATAATGGTTGATTGTATCACAAAATTCTGGAAAGTTTCTCTCCACATTTTTGTTAAAAAAAATAATTAAAAAAATTGAATATATATTTGACTATAATGTATGTTCTCAATATATGCGAGACAAACTAAATGTTGGCCTTTAGCTCTGAGATAAATTCTTACTGAATCTCTTTAATATATATATATTGACAAAAATGTAAAAATTTAATATCTAAATGTATAAGATAATGATGTGCCGAATTTCTTATTAGAAATGCCACAAGGAATATACACAGTAAACTCAATAAATGAGAAATTTGGACAAGGACATTTGTATAATATGAAGCCAATCCTTTAGTATTAATATCAGTCATTAAAATGAGCTGTCATTCTGAAGCAAATAAGAAGAAGAAATTTACTAATAAGCAGTTATTAATTTCATTAGTTTTTACCTGGAAACTGATCTCTGTGCTCCTCTACATATTTCAAGACATAGGCATCAGCATTTGTGATGATAAAACGGTGCTTGAAAACTTCAATGACTGCCCCAATGTGGAAATCTTGGGGTCCGTAGAAAACTGGCTCATCTGGCGGGCACCCAGGTTTAGCTACACGAGTCCGCTCTAAGAACTTCCCTCCAATTATCCCGGAATTCCTTACTGGGGGCTCGTAGATGGTGATCATGTCGTCGGCCAGGCGGTACGCGATCACAAATCGCCTCCCTCTATCCTCTGGCCTTACAGAGTCCTAAAATAGACGAGTTCAAATAAATTCAACTGTTCAATTATATGATTGGTATTTGATGAAGTACTAGGGTTGATTCACTCATATAATACTGGTGCATCATTCAGACCATATACACTCATATAATACTGGTGTATCCGTCAGACCATATACACTCATATAATACTGGTGCTTTCTTCAGACCATGTACTGATGACACCCTCACTACCAATATTACATAAACCAGATCTCATTTAACTCCTGGGTATTTGTTTAGATTTGGCATATTTGAAGTTCACACAATTGTTTCCCATTTATACAAACCTCAAAATTTTTAAGAAAAATTCCAGTAGCATATGCTTTTTGATCAGTTTAAAATTAATTTTTAGACTTTACCCAAAAGAACTGGATAAATCTTGTAAAATTATTTAGTTACACAGGTTGAGCTTTCAAGATATTTTGGAAAATATACAGGAAAGCTCAGCGAAATGTTTTTTGGGAAATACTTTTGAACAAAAACCATAATTAATGTAAAAAAAACCCACAACTTATTCTGCAATATGTATCAGCCAAATGTTAAAAAAAATTATATCTAAGAAAATCATGACTTACCATTGTGGCTTCAAATCTGAGGACTTTGTGATCGTTTTCCAGCATCTTGATGAAATCTTTTTTGGGAGGTTGAGGGATGAGTGAGAGACAGGACTGTAGAGAATCTTCCATGGAGCCAAACTGGTTGTAGGGAGGGATTTCCTGAGCAACAAATAAAGTATGATGGATTAACTTGTGGTCATTTTTATCAAGAAACTCGGATCTCAGATCAAAAACAAAATTTGTTTTACCATATACTCGATATACTAGTTACAAGTCAGCCAGGTTTTAGCTGGGGGTATCATAGCCATATCATAGCCATATAGGCCTACTGTGTAAAATTTATCTGAATAGTATTAAAATAGTTATTAATGAAGAGCAAGTAATTACTAAACGAGCCTAATCTGTTGATTAACTATAATATAAAAAAAAAATACAAAAAATAAATAAATCAAGTTCGACAATATTTCTGTAACCATGATGCACACAACAAATAAATTTGGATCAAGTCATTCAAGTGTGAAACACAGAGTTACTCCCCCTTATTGCAGTATCAGGGCTAGCACAAAGCTTGGCTGTCCGTTGTCACTTAAATAAATTAGACTTAGTGAATGGGTAAAACCTACGCCCAGACATAAATGTGTAGTACAGTTCCTAAGTAGTTAAGAAAATAAAACATGTGGCATTCTAATTGTTTAAAGTGTATAAATGAATGTGCAGAGTCTTGTTTTGCGGACCGTTAGCCTACACGTGTTCATGTTGTTGTTGTTGCAAAACAAAACCTTACGTAACCGTACACGTATCAAAAATATTTCGTCAGTATTTTGTGCTTGTACCTTCAAAATTGGAAATAAATCGAATTTGAATCTGAACTAGAGACCTGTTTACATTAATTTATGATGTCAAAGTTTTTGTCAGCTGCTAAAACAAAAATCTTTCATTGTCCAAGTTTACCGGTAGTCCTATTATTAATAATCATTTATGCAAGAAATATTTTAATCCTAGAAATCCATTAATTTAACATTATGCAGATGTTTGTGGTGTGAAGAAATGCCTATCGGCTTAATAGTGGAAAATTCAAGGTATTGTAGTCTCAAATATTTTTTTGCAGTATTTACAGTAAAGGTATGCCTTCTATTTATGTATAAACGGCAAGAATCACCGGTTTTTTATTTAAAACAAACACAATTCTTAAATGTTTATCAATTTTTTTTAAAACACAACTTCAATTATTATAATTCTAATCCGCTACAAGTAAACATTCTCAACTGAGAGTAATAATAAAATTGTTTAAATAAAAGTTAGAATTTTAACATCAGTTCTAAAGCCCCACGGATAGACATGTCTCGTGTACAGTCTGGTGATGCAGAATATTACTTCAAGTTAACTCTGGTTTCTCTTCAAATCCACGCATAAATCTTTCGCCTTTTACTAAAGATTTCCGTGGGGAGGAACACTCAAATGAGTCTATAGACAATTTTTTGTAGTCTTGCCTCTGGCGAGACAATAAACAAATCTAAAATTAGAAGTTCAAAAATACAATGTGTGATTTTAGTTAATATCTGGTGATACAAATACTTTAAAAGTACAAAACTTACCATTTTTGCTAATTCTTTAGCTTTCCCTTTGACTTCAACAGGAGTAAACTCTGTGGTGCCGAAATGTTGATAATAAAAGGCCTTTGTGAAATTATCACAATCATAAATAAGGAATCTTCTCCCGTAGATGTAGACCGTCTTGCCAACCATGAAGTCTTTTGGCGTGTAGTAATCGCCAAGCTCATGGTCTGACAACTCCATGACACATGATGGGAAGGAGGAATTGACTTTGTATCGGTCTTTGGGTGCCTTATGTCTGCCCACAAGAACAGGGAATGGATCACGTCCGTCATTGGCAGAATGAACTTCTCTAATCTCCAAAGTGTCATCAACCAAATAATACTGAATAAAAAATTTAAGATGAAAATTGATTATCGAATAAGCTTTTAAATAATATCTTAAATTTTAAGTAAAATAAAGTAGCCAATATGATAATCCACAGATGTTTTGTTCTAGGTTTTGCCTAGAATCTGCACAAACTAAGAAAGTGTTGTCCCAAAATAATGAAAATACTGTAAATCTTCACTTTCTAAAAGACACAAAAAATTCTCACATAGCATACTTGTTTTTTTTTATATTTTATGCATCAATCCAAAGAATCTGTCATATACCCAAAATCAACAGGGAGACTCCATAAGTGGTAGATCGGAGTTAGGACGGGTCCCACACAATTATAGCTCTTATATGTTAAACAGCATTAAACAAATCAAAAGTACTAATTTCCAAGGTTGATGAGAATGAAATATGAGGTCTAGAAATTATGACACTCAAACTCACATGTACAACAAATGGTCTCATTTCACCAAACATACTATCTCTGTCATCCCACACGCAGAAAAACCGTAAAACTTTACGATCAAGGTCAAGAAACTGTTTGAGTTTATCGAATGACGTTGGCGTTTTATAGGTCCTGAGTGCGGCAGCTTCATCGCGGCGCTTGATGTATGGGTCGACTGGTATATGTTCAGATTTGTTAACTTCAATACCTTCACTCTCCAAGAAATCCTGATAAAGAAAAAAATTTTAAAGAATAAATACAAAACGAAAGTTTGATTGAAAACTTCTAGGAATGGAGGGGTAAAATTTGTATGAATGAAACAAAAATAATAATGAACCAAAAAATTAATATAAAAAAGACTGAGGCCCTATATACTTTCACTTGATACAGCTATATAATTGTAATGCCTGTTGATAGAGAAAAGTTTAGTGGCATATGGCACACAGTTCTAAAAGAATTTGAACGTACCGCTGTAAATTTGTCACAGCTGATAACATGGAAAACTTTGCCATAAAATGTGATGTTCATTCCCACGTTGAGATCTTTCCAATGCCAGTTGTCACCCTGGTCATTTTTGGGCAGTCTTTGTCTTTTTATCAACTTTCCTGTGAAAAGATACAGCAATAATCAGTTTAGTAGTTCATATCCAAACTAGCTTTATGGAGAATTGGAGGCGATGTTAGAATCAAAGCAACTTTTTGTTTTCAGTTTTACTGAGTGAAAATCAGGTCAGGGGTGGAAATAACTATACATTTGTCATTAAAAAATTAAAATTGTTCTGTAAAGATCCCCAGCATCCCCAGCATGTAACAGTGTGATAAATGGCCTGCAGGACAAAGTTAGAAAAATGTCTGACAAAATATTTGATACAATTTCCACCCCTGAGGGGTATATATTAAATCATTTTGTAATTCAGACACAGGTTATTTTAGGATTCAAAACTTAAAAGCACTTAGTAAATAGCTAAGTATAGTTATTTAATAAAAAAAATAAATATATATACCCTGTGGCATGCCACTGTTTTCTACATGTGGTTCAACAACAGCAATACTGTCATCTTCCAGGTAATAATAAATATCCACCGGCCTGACACGGTAATGTTCATCCGGACTCTCATGGACCGTCTGTTGGAAATATGCATTGAACCGTAACACCTGGAAACAGACGAAAAAATTATTAATAATGCTTACCATCTCACGATATTTAGTAGTGTTTCATAATATCGAATATATATTTGAAACTTTCAATGTGGCATTTACCTGCAGAGTATTCAATACGAAAGGAAAATGTTGTAATTATTTAAATGCTAATGCACCTGTACTTTTGCAGATTTTCAAAAAGATTTTAATGACATATACCATCACATATTATTTATTTTACTTAATTTATTTTGGTACTAAAGATACATGTAAATATATTAAGCTAACCTTTTTATCCCAAGCAACATGAGCGGGTACAAAATCTTGAGGTGGAGCCTGTCTGGCCTGGCCATAGGTCAGAGTGGGGTTAAAGTTCGCAAGTTCATCCAACTCTGCATCCGACAGTTGATTGAAATAAAGAGGATTCCCTCCGATACCGACCTCAGGTAATTTAGGAAAGGAGTATCCATTTTTAAATTTCAGAGTACTGTTCTTGTGAAATGTGTTTTTCTAAAATAAACAATCAATTAAAACAATGATACATGGTACTTATTGGATGATGTACTAGAAATTATAAAGACTGATTCAAAAAATTAATCACACATTAATATGGATCAGGTGAGATTTTTAAATTTCGCCATAAATAAAAAGTTGAAATAAAATTGAAGAATTAAAATAAAACATAATCAAATACAATTAGACCCTTAATAAAAGGAAAACTAATTTGGTAAAGTTTGCTTTATAAAATGAGTGAATTGCAAACATTTTCATTACTTGAGTATTAAAAGCGTAAACCACAGAGGAGATGTATTAAACTACGAGGCAATTAACAATTTTTAAAAAGTGAAAAGATAGGAATAAAATAGATTTTAGTAACTTGTCAAATTATATTTTTAACATAAGTAAAGTGATATGATATCCTACATACACACATTTGCAAAGATCACTTAAACAAATCTACAGAAATATTATCTTAGTCTAACCATCTTAGAATAATAAAATATTCTTATATGTTAGTGATTGTAGAAAGGCTACAATTTGTACAGAATCTACATTTTCAAAAATCTAAATCCTAGAGAATGAACTCAGGTGTAAGACCATGTCTATAGAAACGTATGTGTATTTTTACTACTTTTCACAAAAAAAGCATATATATCAGGCAGAAAATAAGTGGACATTATTATTTAGACCTAATTTTCTCAGTCTTCTGGTAGACACTTTGTTTAAATTTATACAGGATTAAACTCAGCACAATAAATCTTTGTTTATTTTGAATTTGAAGCAGAATCATTCTTAATCATTGTAATCTCACACCATATTTTCTCATTTGGACCTATATGGTATTCTCAAATAGAAAAAATATGTAACATATACTTACTAAACTGAATACATGTCAACAGTATTCTTCAAGTGAATAATATCATAAAATTAACTATTTTACGCTTTGTCAATATGGAATAATTACTAAAATGTCTATGTTCTAAATTATAATATGCTACTTCTACAAATTATTATAACAAACAAACCCAGCCATATTGCTGAAAAGTAAAGTCAAATATTTTATTTTTAAAAATATTGAACATTTTGTGTGAGTAAATATTTAAAAAACAGATTCTGGCATCTTTTTTTTTACTTCACATGTCCTGAATTAAACATGGCTAGGCACAACATACACTTTGTAAATTATAAAGATAAGAAGCAAAGACACTATTAATCTTGTTTATGAAATTACTGTCAAACACATAAAGTCTGTTAACCCTTGTTTGACCACAGGTGAGGTAACTCAGATTGTCCTGGTTTTGGAGATAAACAAGATTACATGTACCATGAGCCCATACGTGCCTATAACTTTTAAATAACTTTTGAAGTGTAGGCCCTACAGTCTGGCTGTCAGACTCCCCATTCGTTATTCTTGGTAAACAACCATAATAATATGGGAAAGTTGAGTCTGAGGTAATTTAAAGCAATAGTCGGAGTGGCCCTGGGGTTTTGTTTTTGATAATGTCTGACAGCAATAATATCAGAGAATAACTAAAAAAACTATCATCTGAGCCCCTAGAACTATATTGCTAGGCAACATGCACGAAATGCCTTAAATCAGACAGGCGGACACTTGAATACTTGACGTTTCCTTCTCGCTCTCAATAGTTAAATTTAGCTTAAACTAACAGTATTCATGTATTTCTTTAAATTCACAAGGTAAAACGTATTGTTACCGTACACAATGTACACTGCAGTGTAACTAATATTCGTCCAAAAAGATCAAGGTAGGCCTAGGCATATCTGTCACACCGACTATTCTTAGACTTAGGGGCTTAAGTCCGAACCAACCGTTTAGCTGAAATTTGTGTTATTCTTCATTTCAGGGAAATGTCAACATTACAGCCATATAATTAACTATTAGAAAAATCAAAACAACTAAATTTCAATGTAAACTTACACCATCTTACACTATTAAGCCTAGGCCTATAAGTTATAACATTTCGCCTAACTCGTGTAAACATTTTGGAATATAAATTATAATTAAATAAAAGCTGCGTTTGGGCTAAATAACATGTGCCAGGAGTTTCCTTACCGTTGGATCACGAAATTCATATCCTGGGAACTTAGGGAGACCTTCCATGATGTGCTGTTAAAAGTATTTTAGCTTCCACTGCGATTTTCTGGTGTTTTTGTATAGAATAAATGTTTTGTCTTCGCTCTGAACAAGTTGTTGCTTGATGTTGCTAGGGAAACTGTCACAGTGACAAGTACGACGAGATCTCGCGATAGCACAGCGCCTTCTGGCGGGAGATGAAAATAATACCTCCATTCAAGCAAGAGCGATTTCATGTCGAAACTGTCAAACGTCTTAAGTGATTTGTAAAAAAACTCACGATGTGTTTACACAGAATCAAGCCAGTTAGAAGATAAACATAATAATGTCCAACATGTCGGATGTGAGTATTGTTTATTGTTCTACTTTGCAACGTTTTTGCTTCGTAAACATTGTTGCGTTCTTCAAATCAAATCGTATTTCTTCAAGTTCTTAGAGCCTAGTTGTCCGATCTTTCATTTGCCGGTAACTTAAGTATTCACAGGTTCCCTTCAAGAATAGTCAACTTGGTTAATAATAACACCATTTGTTTTGTTCTGTGATGAGTCGATGACATTTGTCAATTTGGACGACAGATTTGTATTCGATCTTCGAATCAAATCATATTTCTTAAAGTTCTAAGTTGTCAGATCTAATAATTCGACGGTAAGTATTCATTCACAGCCAACAGGTTCAAGAAAATGCAACTGCTTATTAATAGCACCACTGTTTTGTTCTGTGATGAGTCGATGACATTCTTAATCTGGACGACAGATTTGTTTACTATCAAACTTCCGATATGTCAACATTTAAAAATAAAAGTAAAAGAAACTGACACATATTATTACATGTCATACTCAGGCCATATTTTTTCAAAATTTTGCGTAACCGATCTACCGTTCGCGTGAATTAAAACCCACGTAACCTATCGTT
>JARFOD010031156.1:0-10601 GCA_031763545.1 Mopalia muscosa
CGCAAGGGTATTTCACTTATATGAAGACGTGCCAGCCCAATGGGTGAAGGAAACCCCCTCCCTCCCCCCCCGACACCACTGGCAACAAACAAACAAAGGCAGGACGAGACAAATACATGTAGACAACAATAGGATGCGATACAGACACCACAATCAGACCGGCTTCTTGTTCCCCTTTAGCTCTGAGAGCACCAGGGCAACATGAAATTCCCGCCAACCGCCCCCGACTAGTATTGAAGATATTCTAATTAATCAAGTCGGGGCAGTCAGAATAGTATTCAACGTATTCAGGCCTTTGTTTCAGGTACTTATGCTTTACATATGCAGAACTTAAATTCATTAAATTGTCACATCAACTTTCAATTTGCTGTCACAAACAATAGAGTTTAACACAGATTCTGGAATGAACAAAAACCCGTGGAACATTTAGGCCTTTGATTAATTCCCCCCCTCTTTTGTTGGATGATTAGTAAATACTGTGCTAAACACACACACATATATGACACATACATGACACATACATTTAAAGAGATGTTAACTCACTTCGTCCCTTTGTCTAACAATTTGTTGTTTATCTTCATCAGCAGCTTTAGCTTTCCGCACAGAGTCTTCAGCCTCCTTCTTCCATGCATCACATGCCTGCAAACGTAATACACACCATCAGAAAAAACTTTAGCCCAGTCTAAAATTGTTCAGCATTTAGCATAACCCAGTTTAAAGTAATTCAATGATTTTTACAATTGTTTTTGTTAATTATTAAGTTTAACCTGTGGTTATGTAAAGGGTCATAACTTTGCTAAAAAAAATTCACAGAAATTTTATCAAACGACTCATTCAAGACAATCAATTGTGCTTTAAAATCCTTCTGGTAAGCATTTCCAATCGGCAAAGTACAGAAATGTTTTTTATTATCATGACCGTTTTAGAACAAGAAGCTTATTTACATTTATTATTCCTGGGTGAAATGAAATACCTCTCTATACAAATTTGGAGGAGTACAATCTAATCTAATCTTACACTTTTAGCCTGTGAATACCCATCCTCCCAAGAAGCTAACTTTTTCTTATAGAGATTAAGTTCATCTTGTACTTTCTGTAGCTCTCCACCTTGTGAGTTAGAGTATAAAGGTGAATGAGGTTCCACACTCATAGGAGACATGTTTCCTTCAGCTGGTGCGGAAAACTTTCCAGGATTTGCATGACTTAGGAAAGCCTACAACAAAACAACAAATTATTACCTTTATGCTATTACTTTAAAACTCTTTCCATTTCTAATGTAATGAAACTCATTGCGGAACAACATAAAGCACAATTTGTTTGTTTGTTTGATTGGTGTTTAACGTCGTACTCAAGGGTATTTCACTTCTATGATGATGGATTGTCCACCTCACACTGTACACAACCTTATTACAGTAGAAAACCAAGAGGAAACCTCCTAAAAACCACACCCGCTATTGCCGGAGCCACAACATGTGACTCGCTCATATACCTGATGGTCGAAAGGCGGACTCGAACCTATGAACGGTAAATCACAACAAGTTCAGTTCAGGAAGCCCACTTACTACCACTGAGCCATGGCCGTGGGCCAATAAAGTGCAAGTATTACTGAAAAGCTAAAAATACAATAGATTGTGTAAAAAGCTTTAAATGAATTTGCATCAAAACATTAAATACCCAGTAACGGAGTGAATAATCTAAAAGTACACACACCTGTTCTAGTTGTTGTTTTTGTTGAGGTGGTGGCTGCTGGATTTGAAGAGCCAAATACTGTGGTGTAGGGAAACTTCCAAGCGGAGAGGGCGGTGATTGGGAGAGACTGCCAACACTGCCCCTCTGTATGGTCCCTGATGTGTGCGGGATAGTCACTGGTCCAGATACACTGCCAAAACACCCTGAAAACATTACAATTCATCATTAAAACTAAAAATAAGTACTAGCTTTTCATTTACATATGTACCTTAATTTCCATATTGTCTGTCTTAATAATCTGTTTGTTCTTTGTAATATCACTACTGAAGATGGTTAATATTAAACAGAAATATAAAATCAATATGAATTGTTCATTATACATACTCATTATTCTATTATTAATTCATTCATATAAATATTTAAAAAGATTTTCCTTTATTCTGAACTTACGAAAGCTAATAAAGGAGGGAAATGTGGTAAAATTCATTTTCAACATATTTCAATAATTCTAATTTTTTTCTCTTCAATAAAGTTCAAAGCTTCAAAGAATTGTCACTCATTTGTTTGTTTGATAGGGAGTTATCTTCAAACAAATGGTTATTTCACTTATAATACTATGGCTTGTACACTTGCCATTTGACCATACTTAAATATGGTGGAAAATCAAGAGGAACCTCATAGTGCATCAATGCACTCCTTTTAAAGGGCAATAACTCTTATATTACAATGTCAAGATTATATGTTTTTGTTAGAAATAATCGGATGCAAGGGTCTAGTTATTTAAAAGTTTATTATTTTTTAAAGATATGTTCTAACCGTCTAAACGTAGCTAATAACTGATCTTAAAAACGTAAGATCATTTCTCTAATTGTCTTAAAGTTTATTCAGATTTAAATAAATGTTTAGAGTAGTTTAAATTTTAGCCCAGGCTAAAGTAAGCTAGAAAGGCATTTGGGTGTTTGACATGGCAAATTTGAACCAAACTGATACAAAGCAAAACTTAAAGACATCAAAAAGCGTGACATACTACAACAGGTTTCGCCACTTCTGTAACAGCATTCACTTAGGCAATATTTGTATTTTACACTAACCAAACATGTTATTTAGATATTTACAACAAAAACCTTTAACTATTTCAACTATGCAGATGAAATATTTTTTTGAAATGTTTGCTTAAACTGAATACTGACAGCAAAAGAGCACCCTAAAGACAACAGTAAACAACTCTAAGAGCCATTTTCTACTGACATGCAGTTAATACCGTAGAAAATAAACAGCAACATTTTAAACGATAACATCACACTAAACTGTTACATGTGATGATTTAATCCAGCAGGTTTTTGAACAAGAAGCAGCACTACAATATGACCAGGTACCACATAGAAGAAATGAAAAGAAGAATCCCTACCTACGTGTTTACCTGAAGCCGACAGGCCTGCACTTAGGGAACTGCTCACTGAGTTAGTATCATTATCAATCTCACGGTCTATACTCGTGATGTCAAAATCATCAAGGTTCAAATCATCCAAGGCATTTCCTAACAAACAGAAAACATCTGATTTTATTGTTTATATAAAAAAAATCTTCAACAAATTTGTTTGTTTGATTGGGGTTTAACATCTTACATAACAAATTTATAAAGCCATTCCTTACACCTATTGAATCTTTACGCACACAACAATATTAATTTACAAAATGGAGAAATCTCATGTTTGCTGTTCAACAATCTACTAAAAACTATCATGACTTTGGCATCTTGCTGTTTGGAAGGAAAGTATGTTGAAAACTTATACAAACTAAACTTTATTATTATTGTCATGCTATATGGTACACTTGCATTTCACAGAGAGTTTGTTGTTTGATTCAGATTAATCATTAGACTATAGGGGTGGAAAACTGTGAGGAAACTTTGCAAAAACCATCCCCGCGATTGCCGAAGCCACAACATGGGACTCACTCATATACGTGAAAGATCTAGAAGAACACTATAAACGACCACAGGTTCTATAAAGAGAGTACCTTTTTAGAATTTATGAGAAAGGCTAACAGACTGAACTCACCTACAACAGATTCTACAGTGTCTCCTGGAGGATAAAATGAGGGGGCCAGGGGGGACATAGATGAGGAGGACACTGAGGTGGGGGAGGGGACTATCTGGGCCCCACTGAAACTAACAGCTGATCGACCTAGGCTCAGATTAAATAACAGTATCAAGTTCTGTTTCCGTTTGTCTCTTTCACTGGGATCTATTGTAGGGTCGTTCTCAATGGCATGTAACTGTTGTCTCAACTGTATCTGCAAATACAAAAAGATTGATCAAAGAAATCATGTCACCAACACTATTTTTATTTATAAATGCACTGATTTTTTAATGTCTTGAAACTCAAACTGTATTCAAATAATTAAATAAAAATCAAACATAAGAACACAAGATAAGTAGCTAGCAGGTTATCCAACTAAAGGCTTATTTCGAAATTTTTTTTTTGTTCAAATGAAATATTTAATGCATGTAAACTGATGGTAGTATGTAAGTGACATACATGTGATTCGTCCCGATCAGATCCTAATGAGCGTTGATAATAACTACTGGGGTCAGATGTAATACTGCTGGATGTAGAACTAGAACGGCCCTTTCCTATTGGCTCCGGTAAGACAGAATTACTGGTATGGTTACTATTCAGGTTATTACTCAGATGATTGGCCTGAAATATAAACACCACAGTTACAATGTAATTTGGTCATCTAAACCCATCTAAAAATATCTGTTTCTAGAAATATAAACACCACAGTTACAATGTAATTTGGTCATCTAAACCCATCTAAAATATCTGTTTTTAGGAATATAAACACCACAGTTACAATGCAATTTGGTCATCTAAAAATATCTGTTTCTAGGAATATAAACACCACAGTTACAATGCAATTTGGTCATCTAAACCCATCTAAAAATATCTGTTTCTAGGAATATAAACACCACAGTTACAATGTAATTTGGTCATCTAAACTCATCTAAAAACATCTGTTTTTATGAATATAAACACCACAGTTAAAATGCAATTTGGTCACTTAAACCCATTTAAAAATATTTCTTTTTATGGATATCTATAAATTTGGCTGGCCAAAGGCTGGATAGGTTTCTTATTAAGGGTGATTATAATTCAATCCATCTAAAATAACTGCAGAAGACAAATAGCTCAAAAGTATTTCGCTTATAGTGAACTGTCCACTTCATTATCTGCCTTGTTTTGTACGGTCGAAACAGAGAGAATTATAGACCTATAAAAGATACCTCAAGCGACTCCTTCATATACTGCCTGGGATTAATAGAAGTCTACCAGGCCACTTATGTACTTGTAGATTGAATAAAATATTCTGTTTTCCTTCACAAGATGTTCCATATACACCATTTTCAAAGCAAAAATATTTAATTGCAAAAGAAGAAAAAGTATAAATTTTGAATCAAAAGTATTATATTTTTGTTTTTACTTGGGTATGTAATAATTTGTTACTCTCAAGCCCTGACCTCGAACAATATTAATAATTATACTTTTATAAAAAAATGAATGTAAGAATTATCAGAAAGCCTTCCCAAATATTGCTGAATACTGACCAGTTGTCCTGATGTGCTGTTTGATCTTTCTTTTCCCACTGGTCCTAATGATCTACTATTACAATCAACAGTCATATACTCCTGTAATAGTAAAATAAATACATTACTAAACAAATAAAATATTCATTTAAACAGACTATTTTTTAAAACTTTATTTGAATGTGTTGTAGAGCTAGAGCAAAACCATAGATCTATTTGCACAATTTATTTTTGAATTGCCACTAACAAACAAATCTTGAAGACCTATCTCTGATATTTGCTACTTATATTGGTTTTCAGCAAACTTGGAACAGAGCATCATTTATGTTTAAAGAAAAAAATACATAAACTAGTATTATATAAATCTTACAATTATACAAGTACTGTACCTTCTTGTTTCCTTAAAAAGGGACAAAAGCAGCATGTTTTTTACAGTAATTATATCGTAAGATAGCCTAAACTAGCAACTCTTTACCTTGACTTCCTCGTTTAACTGGGCAGTACTACTGTCATAGCTGCTTATATGGGAAGGACTATTACTATTACTTGAGTGTGGGAGCGCATTCGTTACAAAAGCTGCTAGAGAGTTCTCAGAACTTGTGGAAAGCTCTCTCTGTGTAGTCATCTCATCTGCAAAAATAAAATAAAGTTTCTTCATTTAAGTAGACAGCATTTATGTTTCATCTGTGTTACCTCACTCAAGGACATTTTTCTAGTAAGTTCAATCGGAAATGCTAGTCTGAGAGTTTTGATGGAGAAATATAAACTGAAATGAAAATTACCATCTAAAGCTAAGGACATGTTGACATGCGATCCACTGAAACTGAGGACAACTGGACGCAGTCGACGTGGTCGTCACGACCATGTTGACATTTACAAAACAGTTGCAATTCACTGCAACTGAACATCACAGAACAGGTTAAAAACATGTCGATTGCAATCAAGTGCAACTGAGAATAACTGTGCATGCTCATTGTGTAGCTATAATACTGTCGCGTGGTTAATGCTTATCATGTGACGCAGTCAGAAAAATACCATATTTACACAAATTGAATGTTGTTTTTTCAACAATGCCTTACAGCAACGGTCTCTATTTGATAAATATTTTCTCCCCCTCTACAAAACACGCAAAAGTTATCCAGTCAAAGCTTGATTATTCGTTTCTGAGTATCTTCATTCTATTCAAGATGAGGCATTTTAGTGGTCATGTGATTCATCATGTGATGTGTTTTGTTTTGATCGATCACAGCCAGTTGCAAAAAGCAGAACATGCTCAACTCGCTTGCGATCAAATGCAACTAGTTGTAACCAGTCGCAAGAGGGAAAATGTCGACTGAAATCGGGTGAATTCAGTTGCAGTGAGATGCAGGTAGTTGAGTTGAGATGGATCGCAATGTCGACATGTTCTTGGCCTAAGGATCTCTGTAGTCACCAGTAAATTTCTATTTAATACAAAAAAGGTGTCCAAGGCACTCATTTGATGTTGGATACATTGTTTGATGTTGGGTACATGTTTGACATTGGGTACATGTTTGATGTTGGATACATTGTTTGATGTTGGATACATTGTTTAATGTTGGGTACATTGTTTGATGTTGGGTACATGCTTGATGTTGGGTACATTGCTTGATGTTGGATACATTGTTTGATGTTGGATACAGTGTTTGATGTTGGGTATATTGTTTGATGTTGGATACATTGTTTGATGTTGGATACAGTGTTTGATGTTGGGTACATTGCTTGATGTTGGGTACATTGCTTGATGTTGGATACATTGTTTGATGTTGGGTACAGTGTTTGATGTTGGGTACATTGCTTGATGTTGGGTACATTGCTTGATGTTGGGTACATTGCTTGATGTTGGATACAGTGTTTGATGTTGGATACAGTGTTTGATGTTGGGTACAGTGTTTGATGTTGGGTATATTGTTTGATGTTGGGTATATTGTTTGATGTTGGATACATTGTTTAATGTTGGGTATATTGTTTGATGTTTTACAGATCAATGCACAACCCACTGAACAGCAGCATAGATTATTCTGGCAGGTGTAAATTAAGACTGGTGTGATTATTGGGGAATGAATAGCTTATGACTAGATATAAATGTGACAGAACTTTCTGGGTTCTTTCCACAATGTCCAGGCTATTTACATAAAGTAGTGGACAAAACAGAAGAGAAACACCATAAACATGAGTAAGGCTCAGTTCTGAATAATAAAAAAAAACCAAAATAAATAAAAAAAACAAAAAAACGGGACACATAAAAATACAAATGAGCGTTATTTTAGATGAATACTAAAATGATAGTAAAAGCACTTACGTTCTACGTGGGCAAATGCACAAAATGGCCCTCGGGGACAATAACTAGTTTGAACCATGTCATTACATTTTGTAGATTTATATATCTGAAACCAGAAATAAAAACATCATAGCGGATATGTCATGCAACAACAACATAGACACATTCACATGATTTAATAAAACATTAATAACTATCAGCTGTATTTAAGAATTCTCAAATACAGGTCTGCTTTGTAAAAAGACATAGAACAGTGCAGTATTTAATGAAATAAATACTAAATATACTTAAACCACTTTTCATAAAGAAAAAAAGGATCTTGCCAATTCTATTGTATAAAGTTTTTATTTTTTTAAAACAAACTGTATTAAGAAGATTGGAATATATAAGCCCTCATCAACTGTTTGGCCAAACAAGATTTCAGCTTTATTATACCTCAACATTGGAACCAAACAAAATGATCAGGTTTGAAATAATAGAATACAGGTGATAGAAATACCGTTTTCAAGCTTTTGATGCCTCAAGCACAAGCAAGAAGGCAAGTTTTTTGCTGAATTTTAACACAGACATAAAAAAAAAAGAGTTCCATCCTCTATACAGTTACATGTATGTCTAATGACATGATGCTAACAATGCTATCAACTTGTGGATGCCTGAAACACAGGGATATCAGAGGGACTTACTTCTGGATGAAATTGTTGTTCAGTACGGGTATGACAGTAAGCACAATTATCTCCACTCTCACAGTGGGTAGGGTCTCCCCACTCATCTCCGTGTTTAACATTAGGACAGGGTGTGGACCTGAACAAATCATAATAAGACAATCATTCAACTGTTTGTTTGTTTAGGGTTTAATGCCGTACAGGGGATTAGCCAGAAATCAAAAGTAGGGTGTCCAGAATGGTTATTTTGTTTCACTTTTTAGGTAACAGGGTGTCCAATTTGACAGTTTTCCTATCTCTTGCATGTTAAATTTCCTAAAACAGGGTGTCCAAATGAGGCAATTGTCACTTCAGGGTGTCCGCTTGGACAGGTGTCTGTCTGCCTAAGCCCCTGGCCGTACTTACTTACGGTTGTTTCACTCACATGACAGAGTGCCAGCCAAATTTTGTGAAGGAAACCTTTGGCAACAAACAAAAATATCGTAGGACAAATACAGGACACTAAAAAGACATCAGAAACATATCGGTTTCCTCCAACCACCTGTCAAATGGTACAGTGAGAATGCACCTTTACAGCACAGGACTGCTGTGTCAGTCAAAAACTGGAATGACTCGAGTTTGTTTGATTAAACTTCGTATTTCCAGATATTTCATTTTTATGACAACATATTTGTTACTTCTAAGTCTTCATGTGTTACATACAGTGTAAATCCAATATCTGTAGTCGTAATCTCAGAACCACCGCCCCTAAAATGGTTCATGTAAAGTAGTCTCAATGAGAGGTTTGACATACCTGTATTTGAAAATTTTGGGACTACGTCTTCTATCTCTGGAGTTATGATATTGAGGGCAGGCATAACCTTGTCTACATAATCTAGGAGGACGTTTGCATTGTTCTGTTTTATAATTTGCTAAAACATAATTTGTATCTGAAAAAAAAATAATAAAAAATAAAAAATACACAACACATTAAAAGGAAAACAATCATCAAACAGAATTATCAGCTTGCTAGCTGTCATGTTAATGTCAACTTGCTAGCTATTATGTTAATATCAACTTGCTAGGAAACAAGTTAATATCAACTTGTTAGGTATCAAGTTAATATCAACTTGCTAGGAATCAAGTTAATATCCACTTGCTAGGTATCAAGTTAATATCAACTTGCTAGGTATCAAGTTAATATCAACTTGCTAGGAATCAAGTTAATATCAACTTGCTAGGTATCAAGTTAATATCAACTTGCTAGGTATCAAGTTAATATCAACTTGCGAGGTACCAAGTTAATATCAACTTGCTAGGTACCAAGATAAAATCAACTTGCTAGGTATCATGTTCATTCTCATTAAAAAGTACATATAAATGATATGGCCATTGACCATACAGAGCCAGATCAAGGCTTTTGTTTTGTTTGGGGTTTATGTCAAAGTTATTTCACTCATAAGATAATGTGCCTGTTAAAAAAACTAAAAACCCACTGAGCATGCTTTCAAAGTACATGAAACAATTATGTATGCCTCTAAGTAAGCTATAAAGCACAATTCTCCAAATCTTTTCTACATACTTTGTTACACTGTCACGGGTGACATCCTGAAATGCCAATACAGCTCGCCAATAAAGAATCTAACAAAAATGGTTAAAATAATATTAGTAGTACATAGCCACAGCTAGCTCATTACTCTAAAATAGAAATATATGTGACCATCACTAATTTAGGCAATGGATACATTTACCATCAAACATGCTTTTTGGCTTTGCAACAGCCAAATATCAAACATTGCAAGCTTACCATTCCATCTAGGGTCTTCATTTAATATCCGTTCTTTTTCTAGACTGCTAGGAGTTGCTAAATTACTAGTTTTTTCCAAACTTGTTGTTTCCATAGCCTGTAGCTCTCGTACATCATATACAGGTGGGCGTAAATCCTCTGCACCATGAGCAAATGCACAGTGGGGGCCATTTTTAACACACTGTCCTTTTGAGTCTGTTTCATGAACACATGTTCCAGTTTTATAATATCTTAAGTGGTATCTCCTTTCTGTGTCCCCTGCTGTCCTATGCAAAAGAGGGCAGCTGAAGAAAAAAACAAAACCAAAAAAAACATTAAATGCTGTAAAATTTTACTTTGATAACAAAGTCTAGAAAGAACAAGCTGAGTAGCTAGCAGGTCCATCACCACTAGAGGCTTTTATTGATAATATATGCTAAATCATCCCCGTCAAATATCCTTTTCCTATTTTTGTTTGAGAACTATTTTTTTTTTCTTTCAAAGAACCATTTTGCATCACAATTTTGGTGCCATATGCAATGTTGGCCATATTTGTTGTGATACCTAGTGAAATACAGGAACATCTATGGTATTAATA
>JARFOD010031167.1:0-10601 GCA_031763545.1 Mopalia muscosa
CCTTTGGAAATAACCGCAAAAGCTACGAAAAGATAAGAGTCGCATTTTTTACTCCTGACTAGCGGTAGAGTCCTTAAACTGAGTACTTCGAGGGTAGAAAGACATAGGATAATGTCTTTCATTTACTTGCATTAAACAGGAGTGGTACGATGCCATGAAAAAATGTTGGGATGAAGATGCGGACAACAGACCACGCTTTGCTGAGCTGGTGCCATTTTTCACAAATCTATTTATTACAAAAGAGGTATAGATTCTTACTTTTATAATAACCAGTTGCCCCAATGAGAAAATCTGCTACGAAAAAAAACCAAACACACTTATGGCCTATGATAAACAGGTTTTGAGTATTTTAAACACAAAAGAGATGGAAGGAGATGCATACCCAAACTTGTTTATAAAGTATTCAAAATAGATGTTTTTATACAATTTACTATGTACTTGATATATCCCGCTGGCTCCAGACAGTATATTCCAAAGCTTGATTACGAGGGTGTTCCTCTGTACTGTTGGATTACTCGATGGTCGAGGAAATTAAAAACATTAATATGCACTCATTTATTCAGCCATTGTTTAATTTCTTTGATTTAAGAATCAGTCTCCATATACAGAAGCTATTACCGATGGATATCAAGTATTCGATTCAACTAATTTAGATATTATTGGAGAAGAGGGGTCGGAAGCGATTCTAGAGAGAACCGAAACCGAGAATGGACAAAATGAAGAGCATTCTGTGAAGAATTTAGTCAACGTTGTCTAGCAATATTGTAAGTTTTCAATGGAAGATTGTAGAAAAGATTTGTAATTTACGTTTATAAGCTACCGTCATTTTGTGGCTGACAGTCACTATTAAAGCTATATGTGTATATAAAGCCGCATAAAATAAATTATACACATGTTTGTTGGATTTAAATAACTTTTACTATTTTTACTATTTTACTAGTATTATAAAGAAAATGCAGTTGTGTGTCCCTTCACTCTTACTACCCATTTCCACTTGTGTTAGGCGGTAAGTCATATCTCAGAAATAGGGCAAATTACAATCTAATTGATTCTAGACTAGGGAATTCTACTCTTAATTTCAAGCTATTATGATATTAGCTACATAAATTTAGTTAAAGACAACTGTATCTTTATATCAAAATCATGGCGAATATTGTAAAATTTTCCGTCATTCAAAGAATTATAGAAAATATTTCGGACACTATATGTTCACAACGCGATCTTTGTGGAATGTTAAATAAAAAAACGAAAGTTGGTAGAACCATTCAACCATTACTAACAAGAATCGAGGGTCAAATTGCCATTGAGTTTGATTTATCCACATTGTTAAATAGACTATCCATATAACTATATAAATCAAGTACGGACACAAATATTTATTAGCGACTTTTATTACATGGTTTGTGGATATCGATATTTCATGTATCAATCCGGTTATATTTTATCCCAAATAAACTGTAAAATGTATCTACATCGCCCTAGAACATATTTTCACAGCCAGACGAAGCAAAAAGGGTTTATGGCAAAACGACCATGCAATTCCATCCCCCCGCCCCCCATGAAGGTCGTCAATAACAAGATTTTTATCCGTGGAGCCTCAATGTATGCGCTTTTATTCACAGTAAACATTAGGGAAAAGGTTTTGTCTCGATCCCTGATTGTGTTTTGAGTAAACCCTGACAAGCACTGACGTGAAACGCAGATCCCAGCCGCTTTGTAATGATCAATAACGCTACAAAAAGATCCACCAAATATAAATAATTGCATAAACATTGTACATAAATTGAAAGTACACTATCAACTGACAAATACAGTCAACTACTATAATCAGCAAGATCTCAATAATATATAGATAATCAGTTGAAGCTAAGATAAGCTAGCGATCAGACAAAACGGAAACCGAAAATTTTGCACCAGTCATTGGTTCCAAGCCAAGGCTTAGTTGTAAATACTTAAATGAACATCTATAGCCGTTATTATGTTATCGAAATACACTACTGATGTTTCGGCACAGTGGTAACCTTATAAAGATATGACCTCGCATTATAACGTGTGTGTATTTGTGACGTGTAGAACATGTTGACACAGGACAAAGCTCCCGTAACCTTGTAATCGATGGAGCTTGTATTTATCTTCACCCGAATAGAGTGGGTCTTGAAATCCTTCCTTTGTATTATGAATATATTTTTGTTGTTGTAGTTCTAATGTTCTTTTCGAAAACGTGTTCTGGGCAAACAATCGCCATACAATTAACGTCAAATGATTCCAAATTTAACGGAGAATAAACAAAGAAGTAGTCCCGATTGAATCAGAAGACTATTAGTGGGATGTAAATAAAATATTAATAAACACATTCGCGTGCCTCCGACTTGTCATATTCACAAATTACTAGAACTAATAGAGTGATAGCCATGGTACACGCTCTCGATGAATTATCCTTATATAAACTAACAATTGTCAAGGAATCACAAAGATCAGATGATAACTAACGATGTTACATTCCTCCCATAAGGGAACATGGATTTGGGTTAATTGCGTAACACATGACAGAAGACGCTGGTTTGTTCGATTAAAGGTATTTCACTTTTATATGACGTCGATGAATTTTCCCTATCGTGCTTTGCTCTGTTTAGGAATCAATGTTCTATCGGTGATTAAAAAGTTATACAATGCTTGAAACTGAAACTGGAATCCTGCAATTGAGACCACGAATGGAATTGCATGTCAACGAATTCCTCATTACAAGTGCGCTATTAACAATATTCATGTATTACCATTTTTTTCTTTATTTTTGGATAAGGCTTTCTTTATAGTTTGAACAGATTCTAGTTTAAGTTCGTAAATAACGAAAATATTGTTAATCTTCAGTTCCTAAAATAAACCAAAATTTTAACATGCAAAATTCTCTGAACTAGAATCACGTGACAGGAGACGCTGGTTTGTTCGGCAAAATCACAAACTGCTCTATCAGAAACTGTTTGATCAAATATGAAGTACTGAGATTCATACATGTGAATCCCTGTGCATGAATCTCCATCCAGTATCCAGGGTTGTGGAAACAAGTTTGACGACTTCAAGCAGATTTCACACATCTTGCATTATCTTAATTCTGATGATATTTTTACTTTCAGCAGTCCCAGACAAACTCTCAACACCCTGCCATTTCTCTTTGGGTCCCATGTATTCCCACACGACTTTTTGAGGATGCCGTGTTCATTAGTAATACATTCAACTTTCATTATCCTTTTAAATTATAGTTTCTACGTGATCATTTATGTAGCCAAATTTGAAAATGTTTCATTTGAAAACTTTAACGTCTGTGGGGTTTGAAGCCTACTACGTAATAATTGTTATAATTTACATTGTATTCATGCGCCGCGACCTATCGCTGATAAAAATCCCACTCATAAAATAAATGCAAAGGAAATCAGCCGGTTTAAAATTAGCTTTACTATGTAAACGTTAATTTTATTAAAGTGGGTGTATGGTAAATAGGTGGTTGTTCTGTATATGTGTCCTGGCGTTGCAGGAAGCCGAAAGCTTGTCAGCATACATTATCATGTATTCCAAAGGCCACAAGAAAATATTGCTGGTCTCAAACGGGATTAGATTTCAGGTATTTGGCCAATAGGGCTAATTCTTAATTCTTCCAAAGAGGAAGAGAAAATGTCTTTGTTTTAACTTGCCAAACGTTGTACTGTTTTGATAATATTGATATTGATAATTTGTTTAAGACTAGTAGCTCGTGTTCTAATTCATTTATCCAGATTATTTTTAGGTATCAGTAATGTATATTATATTGTAAGCTATTGGTGAAGCTTGTTATCATATATCTGATGTAGTTGTTTCGTCAAGGATTGCTATAACATGTTAACGATGCAGGTCTAGTAGAGTTACACTGGAAATTAAGGTTATTGCATACAACAGTAACAAGTCACTATACTACATATATATATAGCATAAGCTCATACTTAGTATAATTTTACAATAAATAGATCTATTTCTAGCAATAATCCCACTAAACATGTGGCCATACAGGGGTTTTTTTCCATACAGCTTGTCCCCCAAGTAATTATTTAAGTTATATATCTGTATATAAATATTTTACGCATTTGCTTTCTGCTATCAGTGGTCCAAATCTTAATTGTATAGTGGTACCTAATTTTATCGTATTTGATAAACTAAAGAGCCGACAAGATGAAATATGGGGTGCATTTTATTTTTATATCCATTTTGTTTATCAATGTCAGACATTGTACATCTATTAGGTTTGTTGTTGATAAAAAATTAAATATTAAAAAAAATAAATAAATAACCAACGAAATGTGATAAATAACGGTATATATTGAAGCCATTATTTAGCCACTAATCACCCGCTTGTCAGACCCCTGTGGAAGTCTGCGCGTCAAGTTAGGCTGCATTGAGAATTTAATACTGCCGTCATTACTTATTTCATTAAAACAAATAGTGTATGCGTGTGGACAAACTAACTTGAAAACAAATGCATATATTACATTAGTCTTAGAATGTAGCTTTTTTCCTGTTACGACGATAGAATTCGCAAAACACATTTATTCATTTCACAATATTCATTTGAATACTTTATTTGTGTAAACATGACTTGAAAAAAAATTCCTTGAACCACTTCAAACTTTAAATATGGCCTCCTGTTCTTACACCGTTTGATGTCATTGTTTATCATCGTGTTCCACGAAACAGTCTGGGGTATATTGCTTCAGCCCAATTCCTGGGTTGAATTAAACAATTAAAAAGCAAAAGCTCCTGAACTCCACGTTATCATCTACTTATACGAGTATAAGTAAGTGAGTATAAACGAGTATAAGTAAGTGAGTATATACGAGTATAAGTGAGTATAAACGAGTATATACAAGTATAAGTATTTGAGTATACACGAGTATAAGTAAGTGAGTATAAACGAGTATAAGTAATTGAGTATATACTAGTATAAGTAAGTGATTATAAGCAAATATTAGAAATTAAGTATATACGAGTATAAGTAATTGAGTATAAACGAGTATAAGTAATTGAGTATATACGAGTATAAGTAAGTGAGTATAAACGAGTATAAGTAAGTGAGTATATACGAGTATAAGTAATTGAGTATAAACGAATTGATTAAAACCTTTGAAATATAGACTTTTCATCAATATGTAATACAGGATGGACTACTTAATCCAGAGATATATATCTATTTTTAACCGTACACTTTGACAGTTCTAACCAGTTTTATGAGATATATCGCCTACTCGGGGAAGAGCTACCAGATCTTCAGAATTATTCTTGTTCATAAATGCAAAATGAACCATTTCGTAGGAATTTAAATGTTTTCGATTAATTTTTTTCTCAAAATTTTCTGAAACATAATATTTTCTAGTTTAATATTTGAGCGTATCGTGTATTTGATATCCCTGTATGCTAAAATAATAAAATGTTGTGTGTTTGTGTTTCCTATATTTTGTCTTTTCTATTTTTCTTATATTACTTTATTTTAATGTAAACATCCATAATCAAGTTATATAGTCATTTATTTGCATTCCTTACACTAGTTCCGATACACCAAAAGCATTGACTTAATAAGTAATCAAGTTGAAGTAAAGTTTAAATTTCTAGATGAATTCTAGATCATGGGAGCATATACAATTGATCAAGGGTTATTCGCTTTTATGTGACCTCGATGAATTCTCCCTTTCGTGCTTTGCTCTGTTTAGAAATCGATGTTATATCGGTGAAAATAAAGTGATACTATGCTTGAAACTGAAACTGGAATTCTGCAATTCAGACAACGAATGGAATTGCATGTCAACGAATTCTTCATTACAAGTGCGTTATTAACAATGTTCATGTAATAACATTTTTCTTTATTTTGGGATAATGCTTTCTCAGTTTGAACAGATTCTAGTTTAAGCTCGTAAATAACGAAAATACTGTTAATTTTCACTATCTAAAATACACCAAATTTGTTCATTGCTTTTAGCTTTGGGAGCAGTTTTTCTCCTATAAGAGGGGTAGTGAATGCCCGCTACCTGAACTCCATCTGACTAAACTCCATCTTTCGTAGAAGTTAGGGTGGCTGAGTGGTCTAAGTGGCAGGCATTCACTGCTGCCTAACTCTGAGGGTCGTGGGTTCGATTTCCGGACGGGTTTCAACATGCAAAATTCTCTGAACTAGAGTTTGTTCAAAAATACTAATATTCTTGTATGTACTTGTTGTGAAACCCGAAACATCCGTTAGAAATTAACTTTAAGCTTAAAATGTAGCTTCCTTCTACTCAGACAAAGTATGAGATTTCACTGAATTCTGCAGTCAAATGGCCGCCATTGCATCATCTTACAATATTATAGATTTAGTGTTGTGAACATAATAAAAGGAGAAAAAATTCACCAATTAACACAATTAGCCGGTTAAGTGTTGTGAACATAATGTCAGGAGAACAAATTAACCGATTCAGTGTTGTGGACATAATAACAGGAGAGCAAATAAACCAATTAAGTGTTGTGAACATAATAACAGGAGAACAAATTAACCGATTAAGTGCTGTGAACATAATAACAAGAGAACAAATTAACCGATTAACAAATTAACCGATTCAGTGTTGTGAACATAATAACAGGAGAACAAATGAACACAAGAGCTGAGAACAAACTCTGAACACAAGAGCCGAGAACAAACTCTGAACACAAGAGCTGATAACAAACTCAGAACACAAGGGCTGAGAACAAACTCTGAACACAAGAGCTGAGAACAAACTCTGAACTCATGAGCTGAGAACAAACTCTGAACACATGAGCTGAGAACAAACTCTGAACACACGAGCTGAGAAGAAACCTTGAACACAAGAGCTGAGAACAAACTCTGAACACAAGAGCTGAGAACAAACTCTGAACACAAGAGCTGAGAACAAATTCTGAACACAAGAGCTGAAAACAAACTCTGAACACAAGGGCTGAGAACAAACTCTGAACACAAGAGCTGAGAACAAACTCTGAACACATGAGCTGAGAACAAACTGTGAACACAAGAGCTGACAACAAACTCTAAACCCAAGAGCTGAGAACAAACTCTGAACACAAGAGCTGAGAACAAACTCTGTTGGCTTGAATTGCGCGTTTTGTCAATTTTTTTCAGCATGTATGGTGGCCTGTTTAGTATCTCATTATGTGCACAAATATATCTATTAAATTCATAAAGTGCATGTCCAACAATTGATTTGAATAGGATTTTGAGCACATTTGTTTTTTTTTACAAAATTGGCCTTTTGAGCACATTTGTTTTTCTACAAAATTTGTTTCATATTTCTTTTTTGACAAGTCGTCATTCCTTTTCATTAAAAAGTTTATAGGCAACCATAACAGCAAAACTGGTCAAGGATGGAACCTTCTACTCGGAACTGTAACGACAAAAATGGTTCTGTGATATCATAAGAAAGGGTTGTTTGTTTGTTTGATTGGGGTTTAACGTGGTACTCAATGATATTTCACTTATATGACGACGAACACAAATACAGAACATCACAAACAAATCTGCTTCCCGTTATCCTTTAGTTCTGCGAACACCAGGGCAACAGAAAGCAACCTCTTTTCTCGCCTCGTGCGATCGACGGAGGAAGCCGAGGGAGTATTCTGCAGGGCCATGGTCCACCCGCTCCCTCACGGGGTATCATAAGAAAGGAGCTTAAGGACTCTACCTCTGCTAAACTACAGTCATAGGGTTTTTCTAAATTCAAGTTACTTTTTGTACAATTAATACAAATACATATGTACAAAAATAAACAATCTGCCCTCAGACACAAGTAGTTTTTCCAAATGTGATTCTTGCCCCCATACAGAATACATACTTGACACATACCTGAGGTGATCCCAGTTGGCCTATATCGAAAACGTTTATGACCCAATTTGTTTTCTTACAATGAATAATTTTTGTGTC
This sequence comes from Mopalia muscosa, assembly GCA_031763545.1. NCBI lineage: Eukaryota > Metazoa > Mollusca > Polyplacophora > Chitonida > Mopaliidae > Mopalia > Mopalia muscosa. Next base: position 7,946 of record JARFOD010031167.1, read on the forward strand.
TTTTCCAAAATAACAAAAATACTGAAACTATGGTTTTCTTACGGTTATTACTTTTGGGTATGTACGTATTGGTTTGTTTATTTGATTGAGGTTTAACATCGTTCTCAAGGAAATTTCACCTATATGACGACGGATTGAACACTTCACACGGCTTCTTTTCTAATAACGGGGAAAAAATTGGGAGGAAATCACCCCGCGTTTACCGGAGCAACATAGTGTGACTCTGCCAGGGTCACGGGCCCTGTACGTATCGGAGATTAAATAAATATATATATTATATATTGTATTATTTATATTATAAACGTATAATTCTGAGGTGAACATATTTAATCCATATAATTATCAATTTCGTCGGTATTCCAAGAGAACCCCCATTTTCAGGGCGTGGCTGGCTTTACAGAAATATATAAAAAGGGACAGCATGGTTATATATAGTTAAAACAAATTATGATATTCATTACAGCTGTCACAATCATCGTAAAGCGGAAACACCCATCAAATAGTCTTAAGGTTTTGCTGGACCCCTTAGGCTCTCAAAGAACCAGACTATTTTTACTAGTTCAAATGATTATCTATTGTGTCTTATCGTTATTGCACGTTGAGAACTAAACCTTGAAAAATGCAGTCTATTTGTTACTGTTAACATGTACTCATAAACCATTCGTTCCACTGAAGAGTTTAACATAATACACAAGTAGTGTAATTCGGAAAAACGATAACTTCATTTTGACTCAATATTTCAGCATTTATTATGCCATCATCAGGAGATAATTACAAAGTGGCAAACAACAAACTTATATGACCTTTTCATAACCTGTATATAACTACAACTAGGAAAACAAACCAGGTAAAATATACATTATCAAACATGTGGTTGAAGTTATTTTGAAAGAACGTTAATACAGTGTATTCGTTTTCGTCCCAAGTATGGTCCATTTAATAAACAAGATAGGGAGAAGATCCCTAAAATCTGATTAAGACTTCCATATATTGGAAAATATGGAGAAACTGTGGCAAAGAAATGCATATCTAGAACTCAAAAATTAACTTGTAAACCCACGAAATTTTTGTTAAACTGGCAATCTACTAAAATGGATTTCTTTGTTAACACAAAAGGCCGCTCCCCTTCAGAATCTAAAAGTTCCTTAGTGTACAAGTTTATGCGTCCCGCATGTAACGCATCATACCTTGGCAAAACGGATAGATGTTGTTTATTGACCCGAATTAAAGAACACAGCCACGGTAGGACCCATAGTGAGATATATAACAATATTTCCCAGTGTGATGGTTTCAAATATTTAAAAGACATTATCAGCTTGCCTGATCATTTGAACAGCTCTAAACCCCCTACTGACTCTGATTTTGTATTAGGCAACACATCTATTATTGACCAATCTCGTCACTGATCTGACCAATTGTTAAAAGAAGCCCTAGTCATTCGTAGACAGAGACCGATCCTAAATCATGGGATGAAAGCCACAAACGAACTATATTTGTTTTCTTAAATTATTTTAATTGTTTATATACATTCGACCAGGCTTCAATGTATATTTTACCTAGTTTGTTTTTCTAGCTATAATTGTATGACCTTGCGATAACCTGTATATAAGCCTGTTGTTGACCACTTTATAATTATTTCCTGAGATGGCAGAATAAATGCTGAAAAATGAACTTATCATTGATTGGAATTACAACACGTACTCATTTTGCAATATTTTTAAAATTAATAATTGGATTTTCCCCACATTCAACATATGTAACCCTGAGATTTCAAGCTTTACCGAAATATATATACATATACAGGTTTAGAATATACTCTTCTGCCTAATAGACTAAGTACAACAGATGTTCTGAAAATCGACCAAGGGGTCCAGCAAGATCTGAAGTAGTCTTTTAAAGTATATTTTGTTAATGAGGCAAAACAGGAATTCAGGCTGGGAAAACGTTTGTTCCCTTTGTCTAATGTTCTAATCTTTGGGACATGCCTTCTAACAACTTAAGTTCAAACAAAAACATTTTTAAATACCGCATTTTTGCATTACCAAGATTTTAACTAGAAGATTAAAGATAGGTAAAAAAACAAAAGTCCAAATTCGACCCCTAACTGGGGTTAGAGTCTTAAGTCGATTTTAGCAAAGTTAAACAAAAAATAATAAAGTACTCAAGTACAACTTTTGACAGTAGTGCAGTTGTTAGAAATCGGTTCCTAGATGAACAAACGGTACTTGACAAGTATTGTATAATAGTATATTCGTTCAATATGGCAAAGGTGCTTCTCGTCTGATTTGGATTTTCAATATACAGTCAACAATACTGCTAGCAGACAGAATACTATAAATTAACTACTGGAAACGCATAGACTATCGAATGTTAATTACAGTCATATTAATATGTGTTGCCAGTATTTCAGCGTCTTAATGTTTCTTTTTAAAATACTGCCGACAACTGGACGGATCTCTCGTAAACAAATCCCAGCTCCTAGATTGCAGGAAACATCACTCGTGACTCGCACAAATATCACAGCTTCAACCGAGAGACTGTGAGCGGTATATCAGAGTAAGATCTGAAGTTGGGTTGCTCTTTATTTCTGGATGTAGGCCTATGTGTTTCCGTCCTTGAACAGCATCATTCACACCTGAATTGGCCATAACTATCA
>JARFOD010031178.1:0-24146 GCA_031763545.1 Mopalia muscosa
AACAAGCACACGCAGTCCGTCACAGACTATTAACAAACACACGTAGTCCATCACAGACTATTAACAAACATACCTAACCTAATCCATATCTCAAATGAATGTTGGCTTTGTCTGAAAGGGATGTTCTGTTTATGTTTTATATATTCGAAAACTCTCTATCCGACAACATTAAGCAGGCTTATTATCAAATGTTTAACTGCAAATGTGCTAAATATTGCAGTCCGCTGTGAATCTCGTGCTTGTGTTACATTTTTCTTTATTATTCCCAGTGACATCGGTTATATTTTTGGACATACATCTGGGCTGGTATGCCTTCTTATGAGCGAAATCAGTATGGCGTTAAACACATATAAAAAACACAAGCCTCTTCGGTTATGCTTGCCAGAAGTAGAACGATTCTCACATTCGAGAAGAAGCCTTAGCTTAAGATCTATCTATCGTATGAGCTAATCGTCCAATTTATCCAAAAATTACACTGCTAGAAAAATCAAGAATGCAAAGGGGCATATTTTGCGACAATGACATAATTCTTGGAAAGCATTTGTGATTATAAATAGATCTACACCCCACCCCTATCTAACCTGAAAACAACCTACCGGTACTCCTAACCTATTAAGATCAACTTGTTTTGGGAAAAGAGCATATGGTCTGACGTCTTATCTTTTTTAGAATTCAAATAAGGATGGACCATGAGATCGGGAAAACAGTCGATTTCTGCTCATCGCTAGACACACATACTGTCCGTCCAGGGTTTGCTGTTCAAAGATACTACCATGAACTTTTTTATTGTTGCCTTTTCGTTGGTGTCCGGTAAGATCATATTGGCTTTGTTAATATGCTTGTTTGTCTGTTTACAAAGTTACCCTAGTCAAATTCATTTCGAATGTTATTTATTAGTTACAAATTTTATTGACACTCAGAAGTGCAATATATAAAACACTACCCCATAAAAGAGTCAATACATGAAAACTGATCTTTATAAATTATTTTATTTGGCGGCCAGTGGATGATTTACTTTGTTGCATATTCACGACAAACACACTCTTTATAAATAATGCACATTTTCAAGGCATTGATGTTCCATGAACATACAAAGCAATACGTTATTTTGACGCTGTAATGCTTTCTCAAATATTTACACACCATATGTTTATTCAGGCTTAAATTTATTGCTCAACAACTACCAACCGTTTATAATGTAAACAATGGCACAGACAATGCAAAATGTTCCAAATAGTTATTTTACACATCAGTCGCCAAACGTTTATGCCTTAACCTTTGTTATTAGCCCATATCAATCGGGTCATAACATGTTCTACTCACTTTGCTAAAGACCCTTTGTCAAAGAATGATACGGAACTTTGTTTTATTGGAATGGCTCGTTTAACTAGAACAATCGTTGACATACTCAACCTAAATTATATACACACTATTACACAGCTTTTGACAAACATTATGTTTGTTTGTTTGTTTGTTTGTTTGTTTAATTGGCGTTTAAGGGGTATTTCACACATATGACGACGGATTGTCCAAGAGGAGGTAATTTGAGACTGGATTATTCCTAAGAGTGAAAGGCACACGTATGTGTGTTAATACAATATCCGATACCGAAAAGAGAATGTAAGGTAATTGTGTCAACGCATCATTTTATGTCCAGACTAAGCTGTTTATTCTTTCTTTCAGTCGCATGCGCCAGTCCATTTTTGTGAGTATTCCAATCTTTCTATCTTTATTCCCTCTAGTTGCTGAACTGAAAAGTATGCCTAGAATGTACAGATTATGCAATAAAAATACCGTTAATGTATTTTAATCAAAATCGTCTTTTATTTGCCATATCGGAATACTTAAAGTTAAAACATATTTTCTCGGCGTATTTAAGTCAGAGATGATTAACCTCACGGGAAATGTTCAAGAGGCCGAGGCAAGCACATGAATAGCATTGTATCTAATTGATAAAATTACATTTTGTTAAACACGTACTACTGGAATGTTATAATTCAATTCAAATTAAATTTTATTTTTTAATTTTCATTTTAGGGATAACAAAGTAGCGAATGACTTCCTTTCCAGAGAGTAAGTATTTCGAAAACAATATTAATAAATATTAGCATATTGTATCTACATGTTTTAAATCGTATTCATGTGTGTGTTAAAACAAATTGAACCAGAGACATATAGAGCATCCAAACCCACTGGCGTAAGAAACTTCTTTATAAGTTACTTTCAGTTACGTTTACATTCCTCCCTCGAGCGAGTGTCCTTTACCAGTTTGAGGAAACGGAAAACGTTTTAGGACAACGGTTGTTGGGAAACATGGTTTGTTTTTAAAAGCTGATCGGTAAAACTGCATTCCTTCCCCCCTCACACACACCCACCACACCGGAATGTAAATCATGACCCTTGACTCTCAGTTGAATCTATTTTTACCTGGAGCTCCGTGACAAATTTTCCTGATAACTTTTAAGTCCTCAATGAATCGGAAACTTTAAAATTGTTTTCTTTCTTTCTTGATTGGCGTTGTCTTTCACAAGGGTGGAAGAATTTAACACCGTGTCCTTAAATGTCCACAAGCACTTATTTTCATCTGACACAACATGTCTTAAAGACAAGTTTTCATCTATAGAAATTTTTTGGGGGGTTTTTATATTTAATTTAGCGATAACAATTTATTTAAAATTCTGAAAAGTCTAACTCACTTGATTGGTCAAAAGCTTGATGACCGGAAGACGTCATCGTACAAACCCTATATGGCTGCGTCACAACTCGTAATTGACGTGATATCTATCAATTTAAACATAATTGTTTGTTATAATTTAACACAATTAGCTTTATTCATAACCACAAATGACCAATGGATGGGATTGCAATTCTTCGGTATTTAACTGCAAGGTTGATCATTGGTGACCAGTTTTCTTAGCATTCTGGTCTCTTCGGAAAGTACAATGTTCATTTAGTGTTAATTGAACAAACTATAAGTATACGTCTACTTGAGACCTTCTGCTCTAATCCAAACAGTAGTCAAGGGTAATGCATCGTTGAGAGTGCTTTCACAAGATTTGGAAGTAAGGGTTGGCGAACCGGCTTATTATGATTTTCAAATTTTGGGGAAGTAAACATATTTATTAAACAGTACGTTTCTCATCTTAGCGAGCAAATCTGAAAACGCTGGTTTTATTTAGCGGATTACAACAGTGCTCTGACGGCAAGCTATCGATCAATTGTTTTGTCAGTATTTGCTTTATATCTAATTGATTACCGCGTTACCAGCAAATCATCGATGCGTGAAATTCGGTTTAACTGTTAAAAAGATATACTGTTCAGTCATCCAGCTGTTACTTGGTAATTCAGTTGTCATTCATGCTTTTAATAAGAGTTTGTTGAAATTAATCATACTGGCACAGGGATGTTGATTTTAAACACCGATGAATCATCTCATGTTGTAGTAAAACTGCGATAGACTTATTTTCTAAACCGATTTTTTTGTCCCGAGTTGTTATGGGTAACCTACAGACACCTGAACATAGACTGACGGTTAATATGTATAAATATCTAATTTGAAATTATACCTGTAAATCCCTTCTACCAATTTTAGTATGTGGACTATTGATCTGAAATAAAGAATTATTTTTATTGTTATATGTATATCACATTCCTCTCATTTTGTTTTAGATCAATTGGTAATGCCAGAAAGTAAGTACATACATCAGCATTATTTCATATATAAGCCCATTCATTGAGCACGAATTGAAAGCTTTCTTTGAAGCATTGAAGAATATAGAAAATCCAGTTCTCCTGATATATAGTCAATGCGTTCCACAACAGAACTCATTAATGCTATCGATATATCATTTTGATACCTACGACTAAAACGACAATGAAGTTTGGCGTTTATTGATAAACCGATGTCGGTACTATATCAAAAACGTCCTTCTTTGTATGTGTACTGTTACAAGCAGTGTATGTCCCATTGTGTTGTGTTCCAGGATTGAAAATTATTATTTTTTAGTGATTGAAGTCATTTGATATACTTTGATTAATATTGGAAGGGATATAAAGTAATAAGTCGTTTCGTCAAATATTAATTAAAAATATTAATAATTTTTTGTGTCTTTTAGAAAGTGGAGATGAACATTATTTTCGTTATTCTGGGATAACCGATGGTCATGGATTGGATTCTTGGACGGGGTTCAATCCACAAGCGCTATCCCAAAATAACGAAAATACAATTTAAATATGGTTATTTGGTTGGCGTTATATTGGCTGTGAACGCGAACTCGATCCTGACTCTTATTCGTTACAATTGAAATACGTCATACCCACTCTGCCCTTTGTCATCGTTTCTAACATTCTTTTGTTTCATAGGGTTCGATTTCTGGTTGAAGCAACCACCAGAACAAAGTAAGTAATTTGATTGAATTGTGTATCAAAATAATCGCTTGTTTAAGAAGAATTAAGAAGTTGAGATACTTAATAAAACACAAGGCTTTATGGATTACCACTTCTGGTTAACTATAAGTGCAACATTTCAACGTTTATTCAGATATCGTTCTCAAAGATGTATGCATGACAACGATGAGTGAACAGAATCAGACGTTGTAATCCATAAAATCTTGTGTTATGTAACAACCCGACCCAGGGGACTACTTCTCAGTACACATTTAAAATAAATGAAAACTCTTGTACCTTTGGTTGATAACAATTGTTGAGGCAATATTTAAAATAAATTTATTCGCAATCCTTATGTGTGCAAATAAAGGCCTTTAAACATTAATACCTTTGAGTAAAAAATATTATAATAATGTTCTTATGTGTTCTATTTAATAAGTGCAATATATTTTGTGCGACAAAATTATACAGTTATGACCGTTTGGTGAGGCCAATAGGCTACGGTGCTATACTGACTCCCTACAATCATATTAACCGATGTACGATATAGGAGGGCTAGGTCTAATTAACGCATGCGGGTCTGTTTAATTCAGTACAGAATGAACCAAAAGGCCTTACATGTTTTATTTGATGACATCCACTAGTTAACCTACAATGAGTATAGACCAACTAGAGTAGAGACAGGATTTGGCACAATACAGACGACATCTTTGTTTTCAGTCCTTGATCAAACTCAAGGCAGAAAATAGAAAACCTGTCCGTGATTGGTTAAGACCGAAATCTTATTTGGCGAAAAAGCCTTCAGTGATTGGTTAAAGTCTACATCACTCTCAAACCTCGATTCCGATATTAAAGTTCGTTGTACGATCATGTGATGAATTTAATGAAGAGTGAGCTTTACATTCCACAATATAGTCACGACAGACTGATGTACCACAATGTTGAAGCTAGATAGATCAACGGATAGCCTGTATCTGGAATTTGTATATAACTTTGTTAAAAAAACAGAGAATAAAAAAACCTGACAATTTTGATCCTGAAAGGGGTGTGCATCCTTAAAAACAACAGAATCGCGATCAGTCGACCAATGAGGCCCTTTGGTTGATTGTTTGATTGGTGTTGTATCCCTTGCTTAATGGTATTTCACTAATATGGTGACAGTGTATTCCAAAAATAATTTACACTAGCACAACAAAGATGTGAAGCGTTTCGATGATGTTGGAAAGTTAATTTCCCCCCTGTGGAAAGTACAAACATCAATTCGACTAAATGAAAACTTTAGGCCAGGACGTTTGAATGATAAAGACTTCGGAAATTACCAAAGTGAAACATAACAACAACTCCAAGGAAGGACAATACATTAATTTTGGCTCAACGTTTTGGTTTATTGGTAAACCCCTCATTGGAATAGTGATGGGTTGATCAATAAACAGAAACTTTTAACGAAACTGGTTTTTATTTTTTATCTTCTGAGAAGAAAAAAAATAATTAACGGACGGACAATTTATTTCGGGCTTTTTGGAGCTTTTGTTCTATCTGTTGAACTGTGTATTTATTGATATTTGCAGCCTAGAAACTACAAAGGAAAGCAGCGGTTTCACGGAGGCTGTGTGAGTATCATATGACAGTGGGTTTTTCAGTTTTTTTATTTCCGAACGGGGGTTTATTTAGTTCTCCCACAGTGTTGGTGTTAAAATACTACATGACACTTGATGAGCTTTCAATTGGAATCATTTTTTTTTTCTTGTTCTCTCTCTTTTTCTTAACTGAGTGTTTAAAGTCGTTTAAGAGGAGTTTTGTTCACTTAATTCACTTTAAATTTCCAATATTTGTTGGAAAACCTAAAACCGAAACCTCGTAAAACCACTCTGCGATCCCCAAGGAAACCAGCCATGTTATACCTATAACAAAATTAGATCATAAAAGCCCCTGGTAATTAGAAAGTCGCTTTTATGATCTGACGCAAAAGACATAACAAACGACGTCGATTTGCTTGCAAAATTTACCAATCACAAAACCATAACACAAACCTGATTTTTATTGGCCGATTAAACATTTCCTCTGACGCGCAGGTGCCAACATACCACTTAAAAAAAAAGAAAAAAGTCTAGCATGGCTTCTCAAGAAAAACAGTGAGGAAATATGTTCTAGTTTAACTAAAGCAGTGCCCAACTGTCTGAGCCATCGGGCAACCTTTCTGAGATCTCAACTGTTCTTCATAATTTTGATTTTCAAGTCAACCACCAACTGGACTGTAATTACTTGTTCATTTTATTCCTGGTGAAAGCCATATCATAGATAAGGGCCTACCCCTAAAACTGACCTGTTTGTGATGTATATATACGTCATGCGAGTGTCCTGTGTTTTATTGGTCCTGCAACTTTACATTTTGGAAAACATTTTACCTATCAGTTTCTTATTCTTCTCCTTGTAGAGGCGGTGCTGAGGCAACTAAAGAGGCTGCTGGATTCACTGAAGCTGTGTAAGTATTCACTTTGTGTATGAGTTTGAAAATCAGAGGAAAGACAATACGCTGATTGTTAAAATAATATTTAAGGGTATATTAGAATAACTCGAACAGTTTGACTACTTTGAGCATAGCTTACGTATACATTAGAATAAGCCATACCAATGTCGATCGTATGGGATCACTTAGAACAAGTAGAAAATAAGAAAACGAAATAAAACTTATTTATGTTAAGCCTAATTAGGTTTTATCCAGCCTTTCAGAATTCATACACATTCAGCTATTTTTTTTAAATAGGTAATTTAAACACCTGTATGGGGAATTTTGTGAGTTATGTCCCTTTGCTGCAAGGACGAAACGTGTCGACATTCTGACCGGCAACCTTAAATTTATCAAGAAAAATGAATTTATAAAGACAGTAAACTGAGGTTATAGTGCTCAAACATTAGGTGTTAAATAAAATCACAGTGAAAAAAAAAAAAAAAATCAATGGACAAGTGGAATTTATTTTAATTTTTTATTTTGAAACCTAATTTGAATAAACTACTTAAACATGGTGAAGCGACTGTAAAGTTGTTTATTGTGTAACTTTCGTCACATCTTCGCTAGTCAAGAGTTATATTCCGAGCTACTCTGCATTACAACCCTTGGCGATTTTTCGCGTATAATCGGACTCAACTTTCAAGCGATTGCTTGGTCGCGTGGGAACTTCTACGCAACTTATCACACGATGTAGTACGAGAGGATTCTGCTACTACAAATGGCAGCGATAGTCAATAATGAAAGTGGGGGATATGTTGTCGAAAAGGGGATATTTTCGGGGTATTCAACCAACTCAATGAGCATTGCACATGTACAAATCCTACAAAACAGACTATCCGTATATACCAAAAATTAACAAAATTAAACATGTGGTCAAAACTAACATTCAACATGTGTTATCAGCGCTTAAACTGGAAACTTGGTCATTTTATCTGCCATGGGGCGTAGTTGTAATTCCATTTATATTTGATTAATCGGCCAAGGGATGTTATGCAGGGTAACTCGGAATAAAACTCTTGGCTATAGAAGATGCTTTCGGCATGAGTTTTTTTAATTATTTTTCTTCTTGTAGAGGCGGTGCTGAGGCAACGAAAGAGGCTGCAGGATTCACGGAAGCTGTGTAAGTTTTATTTTATAAAGAAATCGTATTTAAAAAATGAGTTTCTGCCAGAAAAATAAACTGATGTTAGAGTAACTTTCGTCTTAATGTAATCTACTTTCCTTCTTTAATAGAGAGGTAACTGAAACAACGAAAGAGGCTGCTGGATTCACTGAAGATGTGTCAGTTTTACATGTCCAGAATGTTTTTACATGTCAAACAAAAAAAGGAACAGAAATAATATTTTAATAGTAAAACAAAAAATATCAAACATAAAAAATATAACAAATGATCATTTCGATACGCAAAAGTAGTAAGCCTACCGACCAAGTATATGATGTAGCTTGCAGGACAATTGATATACTGAAATGCAGTAACAAATTTAATTTGAAGAAATATGAAATATGTGCAAATTGCTTTTTAGATTCAGTTTTGAAAATCTGACTCCAAAAGTACACGATTAACCATAAAAATTTAAAATTAAAGAAAAAAAATGAAAGGTTGAGCGTATATTGATTTTAGATTTTAAACAAAGATATAAATGCAAATACAAAACTTTAAATTGTTTCATACGGTTTACTTTTCAATTTCAAAACCTTACTCCAAAACATATTTTTTTCTTGACAAATGTAATACTATCGTCGACTTAAACGCTCAATGCATGTAACTGTTTCAAGACTAAGACAGTGCGATTTATCTGCAAAGCTAAAAAACAAACACAGGTCAAATAATGTTAACTGTAAAAAAAACATTAACAAAGCAAAGGAAACCTGGAGATGCCGTTAATTTTTCTATTTTCCAAAATTTTTAGATTTGTTTTTCATTTTTAACAGCGTCCAAGTAAATCGTTTTCTCTTAAATTGTAACTTTCATCAGAGTTATATATTTTCCCCTTGCAGAGGTGGTGCTGAGGCAACGAAAGAGGCTGCTGGGTTCACTGAAGCTGTGTAAGTATTATTTTATATGGAAAATATATTTTTAATAAAATTTCTGACAGAAAAATACACTGATGTTAAAGTTACTCTCGTCAATTGTGATTTATTTTTCGCCTTTTATAATGGAGGCGCTGAGGCAACGAAAGAGGCTGCTGGATTCATCAAAGCTGTGTAAATTTGACATGTTCAGAATGTTTTTACATGTCCAAAAAAGAAAAATAGAAAAATAAACTGATGTTAGAGTTACTCTTGTCTATTGTGATCTATTTTTTCACCTTTTATAGTGGAGCCGCTGAGGCAACGAAAGAGGCTGCTGGGTTCACTGAAGCTGTGTAAGTATTATTTTATATGGAAAATATATTTTCAATAAAATTTCTGACAGAAAAATACACTGATGTTAAAGTTACTCTCGTCAATTGTGATATATTTTTCGCCTTTTATAGTGGAGGCGCTGAAGCAACGAAAGAGGCTGTTGGGTTCAGCATCAAAAACATGTTAATAATGTTTTTACATGTCTAAAAAAGGAACAAAAACAACAATTTTGACAGTAAAATGGAAAATATCAAATATAAAAGAAGTTAATATTGACAATCCACTAGAAACCACACACAAAAGTTGTACTGGACAAGAAAAAATAAAAAAATAAAAATTTCAAATTGAAAAAATCTGAATATGTGGAAATTTCTTTTTATTTAAAAAGAAAAGAAAGGTCTATCATGTATTGCCTTTAGACCTTTAATAAAGATGTAGATGGCAATACAAATTTGATAAAATTGCCTATGAAGGTATTATAAAAACTTTGTCCACAATGTAACTTTTCTTAAAAACGTCCAACCAGCATTGCAAGAAAAGTCACAATGCAGGTGAGTTTTCAATGTTAAGACAGTGTGATTTTTCTGCAAAGCTAAAAAAACGAAAAAGTAGTCCAATAATGCCTTTCCTGCCTATGACAGATTAGGTCAAATAATATCAAATGTGAAGAAAAAAAACCAAAGCAAAGGATACCTGGAAAAACTTTTAATTTTTTGTTTTTTTGTTTTTGTAGAAAATTTTAAAAACCGTCAAAGAAAAGATAAACGCATGTAAATCGTATAATATTTTAGCTCTCTTTATAGACGCAGTGCTGAGGCAACCAAAGAGGCTGCTGGATTCACCGAAGCTGTGTGAGTAATATTTTAGAAAGACAAATATATACAAAGAAAATTCGAGAAAATTCTGAAATTTTTTTTTATGTTAATGTTGAACAACTGATATTTTTAGAATAACTTTTGACCTATAATTAAATATTTTTCACTTTATAGAGGTGGGGCTGAGGCAGCGAAAGAGGCTGCTGGATTCACTGAAGCTGTGTAAGTTTTACATGTTCGGAACGTTTTCACACTTCAAAAAAAAAAAAAAAACTCACACAGAAATATTGCGAAATGAAAAATGTCAAGTGCAAAATATAAAAGATGTTAATATTAACAATGCACTTGAAGCGGCATGCAAAAGTATTACAGGTCAAGTATATATATGATTTAGTGTGCAGGACAATTGATATAACTGAAGCGCAGGAAATCTGGTAAATGAAACTAAATCTGAAATACGTGGAATTTTATTTTTGATTTAAGTTTTCAAACCTTAGCTCTAAAGATACACAGTTAAACGCATATAAGGTTTATTTTTGAAAAATAATAATTAAAAAAAAAAAAAAAAAAAATGAAATATGTGAAATTAGAAATACTGTTAAAATCTAAATTTCATAAATGCCTGGTTAGGTTTTTTCTAATGAAGTTTAAATTTCAATTCCCAAACCTAGCCCAAATATTTCTCTTGAAAAGCGTTAAACCCACATCTCCAGAAAGGGAGTAATGCATGCCCGTTTCAATGTCATTTAACTGAGAGAAAAAAAAAAAAAACAAGTCAAATAATATCACAATTTAACAAAGGAATGGATGCCTGAAAATATTTTGTAATTTTTATTTTCCAAACTTTGTGAAGAAAGGCGTAATGTGTGTGACTCTTTTAATATTCTAATTTACGTCATATAGTTACACATTTTTCTCGTCTTTACAGAGGCGGTGCTGAGGCAACGAAAGAGGCGGCTGGATTCACTGAAGCTGTGTAAGAATTACAAGAAACAGAAATAATATATATATATTTTTTGGTTGTTGCTTGGTTGGAGTTAAACCCCTTTGAAAACATATTACCAAAATCATAAATACGTAGTTACTCTTTTTTAATTTTGCACTTTATGTTTTGATTTAATAGTTTTCCTAGGCACATTAGATAATATACAATTGAATTGAAAGTATTTACAATAGTGTAACAATTAGAAACAAGTGATTTGACACAAGTTCATTTGTATCCCAAAGATATATGAAAAAGAAAGCCGCTGATGCGTGGAAAGATTTGTTAATGTCTATTTCCAAAAGTTGATTCTACAAAAATACACATTAGCTGTAAATATATAAGAACTAAAACAGACAAATGAAAAACAAAATATAAAGCAAAGCCCCACTTAAAAATTTCAAATAAGTTAAAAAATGCATGTGAATAATTTTTAAAGAAACTTACGTCTTTTCTCACATTTAGGGGCGGGGCTGAGGCAACAAAAGAAGCGGCTGGATTCACTGAAGCTGTGTGAGTCTAATATGTTTCCAGTTTTATGATGTATTTAATAGGCATAGGAATGATGAAACTCAATGTAATTTTTAATGAATTCCAGTTTGACGTGAATGTAAAAATAGTTTTTGACAGAAAAGTTTTGAACAAGGCTCTCGTAAATACAGATAGCGATCACTTATTGAAGACTTCTCGCCCTGTGGTCTAAGCCCTGAACAGATAGAATATCAATTTATGTACTATAACCACCACAATATATATATATAAATATACAAATATACAAAAGGGAAACGTATAAAGCAATGCCCCATATAAAAGTAACTTACCTCGTATTATGATGCTTTCTCCCATATAGTGGTGGGGCTGAGGCAACCAGAGAGGCTGCCGGATTCACAGAAGCTGTGTAAGTTATAAATGTATATTTTTCCCAGTTTACCAATTTGTATGTTATTAGTTGGTGTTAAATATTTAAGGACACTCAATGAGAAAGATCGGGTCGCCTGGATTAAACGCTTAAACTACAAACAGAACATCGATATTTTCACCGTGAGGCAATCAATGCTAAAGATATCGACCCTTCCACGATTTTTAATATTTTTAAAATTAAGGAAAAGGGTTTAGAAATCTCTAGTGGGGAAAACATATCTAAACCAAAATGTAAGACCACTATAGTAGATGTATATAGAGTGTCTCTAAAATCAATGTTTGTGTAGAACCTTATGAATTTAAAATTTGTATTATTTTTTTGGAATACTGATTCGACCTTTCTTAATGTAAAATGCCTTAATTTTCACACAATGTTTTTTAAAATTAAAATTATGAAACTTAAACTTATTAGGGTGGTCTACTAAATTGTCATGAGGAAATTGTACAATAATTGGAGTTTAAGCCGCTGAAACGGAACAAAGATGTTGAGTAATGGATGTTATACATATCTTTTCAAACATTTTTGTTAATATATATTTCAAAAGTGAATTAATTGAATGGTGTTTTACGCCGTACTCAATGGTATTTTACTCATATGACGGCCGTGTATTTTAACAATAACTGACATTATAATTGATCAAGATGTGAAGCGTTTCCATAATGTTGGAAAGTTAATTTTCCATTAGTGCTAAGTAAAAACAGTATTGCTACTCTTCAAACACACTGCCTTTTGTCAGAGGGCTTTAACATTCAAATGTTGTGATATAACCATATTACACCGCTTAGATTTACGCGTTTTCCCAATTATTTAATCAAAATGTCTGCACGACTGCATGATTGTTTTGGGGTCTTTGTTTTACAGTATAATACCTGAGCCGGTTGGAAGGCGATAAGTATGTGCAATACTACACCCCACACAAGCCGGACGAATGGTAAGTAATGAGAACAAAAAAAGTATTTAAGCTACTTAATCCATAAATGTTGGAAAAGAAGTAACAAACTACTGTTAGAATGAAATCTGGTCAAACGGAATCTAATAGAAACAAAACCTGACTTTGTGGCTATAACATATTTCGTAACCATCCAGTACCATCTAGCTTTTCAAAACAGATTGCGATTTCGGGAAGAAACCGGACCATCATATTCTTCCTCAACGAAGTCATGAGGCGGAGCTATACTGTACGCTTTACCCAAACATTAGCAGCTTGATTCTGTTTAAAGGCGTAATGTGGTTTTAAAAAAAAAACGAAAAACTTTTTTGATTTATGAATAATTCAATTTGTTATAAGCTTTATAGATTTACATTGATCTGTATCTGCCTGACATCATTACATAGTCTGATGTATTTTATGAGAAATACAACCGCACAATTTACGGCAAATTTTTTTACCATAAAAGAGGTTAGGTGGCGACAGTTTTTATCAAATGACAATAACCAGGATGCCTTAAAAGAATCTTTCCCCAGTGCTAAGTAAAGACAACATTTAGCCACATGGCCATAACGTAAACGAAGATTGTTTTTGCGAAACGGGACACTGAGTCTAGTATAAAACTCATGGTGACAAATCGAATACAAGATGAAAACACTTTATTTATGACAAGTGTTCATTTGATATTTCAAAATTATGTACATTTCATTCCAGTTGGAACGGTCCATTCGTTTTGTAATCAACAACAGCGTGAACGGGGTATTAATATATACACACGTGTATATATCTATATAAATATATAAATGGCGGAGTATAACACATACATACCACCTTCATGTACATATTTGTTTGTTAAATCCAGTGAACAAGTTTGAAAATCGACAATGATTCAATAAAAAAAATAAGTCAATTAATAACAAGTTCTTTATTGTCCGTTCTTTCTTAGTTTATATATATCTTTACTTTTAGGTTGGGTGAAGCAATCGGGGGTGAACAAGTGGAAGTGAATTGCTCTCTTCTGCTTTCAGTTACAATTTTAACCTAAACTTAAAAGTGCAATTTTATCCCATAACTGGGGAAAACAGACACAGATATAATTCGTGTTGATTTGCTGAGAAATTCTTGTTGCGCTTTAGGTTTTAACATCTGCTATAACATGTCTAATCTGTTGAACGCTGTGTATTATGTTCTAGGAGATTACACGATATCTGTTTTTCAAACAATTTGAGAAGCGTTTAGCAAGGCAAGATAAATCTGCAAACGTTATACAGATGACAAAAAATAATGACAGCGCCATGCAAAGTTTGACTCGTCAGTGAACATTTTTGACACTAACAAATCGTGTTAAGAAGCGGCTCAGTTTTACAAACGATGGGCACCGTGTGAGTAGGCATTGCCTAAAATCTTAATTGTGACCAAATAAAAATAAAAAATATTATGAGCTGTGTAGATCTGATTTTAATCAGAATTCGTTCCTGCCTTTTTCCTCGTGTGGGTCGGCATACAGCATACAACGGCAAAGGGGACCGTTCCAACATCTGATCATAGTGCATATCGTTCTCAACAATAAAACAATGGTGCTGAAAACGCTGACAGAACCGCTTACCTCTTCTCCATGGGTTGAAATGTAACATCTTTGGTATGGGTCATAAGATTGCCCAACAGGTGACAAATCCGCTTGAAACTTTACTTATCCACAAGAAGTCTGCACGAATGTTCCTAACAGACTGGGGTCGGCAAAGAATTTGCATTTAGTGGAGAACCCGTTTTGTAACAACAGATCTGAAGAAACGTTATGGGAGCACGACCTCAAGGTCGGACTACCAGAGCTTTGATTTATTGTGTTTCATATTTTATAATCTTTGACCCATCCGTTTTATCCAATTTTAAGCTGCAGTTCTTTTATATTTGTTTGTTTGTCTGTTTGGTTTTTGTTTGTTTTATTGAGGTTTAACATCGTACTCTAGGGTATTTCGCTGATATGACGACGGAATGTCCACTCCACGCTGTTCCTGGTCTAATTACGATGGAAAACCTAGATGAATCCTCCTAAAATCAACCCTCATGATTGCCGGAGCCAAATCCTGTGACTCACTTATATACCTAATGGTCGACAAACGGACTCGATCTGAGAACGGTACATCGAAGTAGGTTTAGTAAGTGCACACGCTCACCACATCAACAACAAAGGAAAATAACAGTATAGTCTCCTGTCAGTAATGAGCAATAAGTTTATAACAAAGAATCTATGGTTTACAACACAAAAAAAAACAAATGATGTCCAACAATTTCTCTAAGCGGAAACAACTGATCCCAACACCAGGAGGCGCAAATGCAAATTTTTTCACCAACAGAAATGGTGTGGAATGATTACATTTTTAACAGCTGAACCTATATCTTAGAGAATGCTCAACACATGGAGTCTTTTTGAGCACAAAATCCTCTTTCGGTTATTGTCGTCAAATCAAGACGGTGTATTCCCATAATCCTCGAACTACAGGCGTGAATACAATTCGTCAAGGATAATTATACAAATAACAACGAAGATTCATGGATATCATTGAATTGAAATTTCTGTGGGCGGGAAATCTCTCTCGGTAGGATAAATTATCTGCTCTTCATTGGGAGGAAGTAGGATATCTCATCGATCGTCATAGCCACGTCAATTGCATATTGTCGAGATATGAGCATTGTATAAACCATCCTTGATATTTAAACTATTGTGTCTTGAAACATGCATCAATTAACGCACTGAATCGTTCTGGGCTGTCTCAAGAATATTAATTGTTCTATTAAGGCTGCTTCTCTGTTTCTTCAATATTTATACATTGCATATTTAGGTCTGTAACTAAATGATGTGGAGGCTTCCGCTGTGACGCCATCATCATGTTTCGCTACAACACCACCAATGGCACTTTTCTCGGAGACAGTCGAAGCTGTAACCAGAGAAGGGAGACAACTCATTAATTTGGACCTCTGTATTAACCCTGAGAAGCGTGCTATTAAAATGGATATATCTTCCATTCCACAACATTTTCGTTATTTTAGGATTACATTTGTTTAATTGGAACATAATCTAGTTTAACAAAATGTGAAAGTAAAAAGCCGCCCAGGAATCGAACCAACGACCCTCTGAGTCGCCAGCATTAAATGTTCATTTAGGTTTCTACAAATTACAAGGTTTGTTAGCTGGTGTCAAGGTAGCGGCATTTACTCCCTCTTTGGGAGCTGTGTTCCTCACCTATCCGATACCATAATCTATCTGACTGACGGTAGATTGTGTCGAAAGCCAGGTGACTGAGTGGTCTAGTTGGCTGGTATTTTTGCTGGCGATTCGATGCCTAAATCTAAGTGTCGTTGGATTGATTTCCGGAAAGATTTCAATCTACTTTCTGCGTAGTACCTAGGTTTCCTCCCACAATAATGCTGACAACTGATCTGATATCGAGATGTTATTGTCATAGCAAATAAATTAATAATTAATATATATTTTGATTCATAAGTACACTTACGGTGTTTGTTGTTAGAGTTGCTGCCAAACACCCTTTTACCAGGACTGTCCTCTTCCGATAGAGCTAATGGTGCTGATGAAGACAGTGACATGCCTGACTGCCGATTGAACTCTGACCGTAAGGGCACCGTCCCTATGATCAGCTCAGCAACAACTTTACACGTTAACCCTGAAAAATCTGTTGTGGCCTTCAGCTGAAAAAAACACACAAAAAAAAACAAAAAAACAACAACATTAAATGGGTGAAAAAAAAAAAAACGAGAACCAATTACCATTAACAACGTTTCAATGTGACTAGCTTATTTCATTGGGTTGTTTTTTCTCTGTGCTTGGTTTTTATTTACTTACTGGCTTACTGTCTAAAAAAATCGTTGTCCACAGTTAAATAAAAATATAAATCAATGAACATAAGATATCACGCGTCTTAAGACCTCAAGGTTTATGTTTGATGGTTATGGATTCAGGAAGCTGAAACCACCATAAATAAATGATTTCAGATCAATATTTTTTCCATGGGAACGAATGATATCTAAGTGTAGTCGTTTTCAAAAAGTTCCCAAGATCTAGGTATATCCAGTTTGTAGAGGACACGACAGACGCCTGCCAAAATATCCTCGTCATTTTCGCAAAACGACTGAAAAATTGCTTTTACTACCTTGGGTCTGAAGGTGGCATTGACCCCGTGACCTGGGTAACTAGAATTGGCATTTACTTTCATGTATGGACAATTTATTTTTCCAAACGAGATGCACTTTTTAAATATATTTTTACAGCGATATTGACACATAATACTCTCCTGCAGCTTTGTCTGTTCTTAATATTGCACACACCACACAAAGCCGGCTGTACGGAGAGCCGATAGAGAGAATATAGACCTCGATAACACGTCGCTAATCAGTATCATTTTCAGGAGACATAAAATTTCCTCCGGACAAGTAAACAATCTGGTAAAAAAGTTCTTGTATTTGTTCTTCTTAATGAAGAGGTGAAAGAATCAACTCGTCTTTTCTATGCAGTTTCCGGTAATGATGTTTCATTTTACATAACTGCTTCATTGTGAATGCCTTTGTTATTACCCCTACAAAACAATATTAGCTAAAATGTGGAGTCCCTATTTATCACGCTCTTCCTAACTCCTGTTTTGCGAGACAGTAAAGAGTAACCGGTTTTGTTTTGTGGGTATGCTTTTTTCAGTTTGTGTGTTCGTTTGTTGTTACTGTTTCTTTGTTGTTTTTGTTGTTGTTGGACTATTTGCTTTGTTTGAAAATCGTTATTAGGAGATTGTATTAGTTAAATCTGTCCTAAGGAGAGATAAGCATTTTATCAGAGGTGAATTGAAAATTTCCAGCAAGCTGGCCCGCGACTCAATCCACATTTGCTGCTTTATGGGCTTCCGGCAATTGTTCAATTTGTGTTGAAGGAAACTACATAAAACTTTCCCAAATCTACAGACCACGATCCTGAGGGACAAATGCAGTGGACTTCTAAGAAAACTTAAAAATGGATACACATGCGCATGTTTAGAAGCGCTCACACGTTAAGGGATTGGGATCACTAATCCACTAACGTCTGCTCAATTACAGATTATCCGAATTGCTCGTTTGTAAAACTGGATAAATATGGTACATTGTACAAGGCACAATCCATACCCACCTTTAAACTATATGATATATCTATAAAACTACATCCATCTAATCGACTGGGTGGTAGAGATGGCACTGGAATCTTTTCCCGGCTGTGGACAAACTTACTCCGCGGCTCCAGTAGTAACTCTCCAATTTCTGCCACAACTTCTTTTATAACTTTGGGTCTTTCTGCGTCCGGACATCCATACGTGGTCGTCTAGGAGCAAAATAACCCGAAAATAATTGAAAGAAACAAAAGACCTCTTCAAAATACCTCAATAGAAGGAACGGCTATTTAATGTTTTGTTTAAAATCTGGCATTTATGAACGTCTCTTTGTATTTATTCCCCGGGAATGTAGCTTGGACTAAAGCCAGATCCAGATATACGGATGTCCCTGCTATAATTACAGAAGGCAGACCAATAAAAACAATATTGCACAAAGTGTAGGATAAGTTTTACGAATCTTGTTCAATTAATACAAAATTCCGTACATATATGTAGATATTAAAAAGATATCTATAAGTTTGTCGACAAAAAACATCAATAATAGATCCAAAAGCTTAATTTGTTGCTGAACTCCGGGAAAATATCCTAGATAACTCAGATATAGGTATTCGGCTATCCACGGTTCGATTGTAACGGTTTTGTTGGATTTGAAGAATATTTCAAAGAGAGCACTGAACATTGCTCGTAGTGCTGCCCCCTGAAGTTAATTGCATGTTACATATTTTTGGCGCAGTGTTTTGTTCAGAACGGTATAGACGAGGAATATGTGTAGTGAGGTATAAATGTAAGGGAAACAAACCTCGCTTGTATAAATTATAATCAACTCTGTTCACGAAACTGTGAATCTCCGATAATTAATCAACTGAAATGTTGACAGACAGGAGGAGTGAACAAGATGTTAAAACGTGTTTCGTCAAATCGATGGGCGCCACCAAGTTTGACGCAAACTATAAACTTAGCCGGTGCTCCTAAACACGTCATTAGGTAACATATACTTAACGCGAAATTGGAAATACACTGTAGCAGCAATCCGCCAACAATAGACAATCCTTTCTGTCAAATATATTATTCTTCTTGTACCGTGGAGGAATAGTTCTTAAAAATCTTCCAAACTGTCTAGTCTCAAACACATTCATAACATTGATGCGATCAGTTGCCGATTTATTGAACCATACAGCATGGAGTTTTGGGTGAGATTTGTCAATTGTCCTGATGTTTTGAAGCTGTATTACAAGTGTGATATTAATACAATTAATACACTAGTGTTCTTTTGGCTTGTTTTTTTCGAAGAGTTTTGCCTCCTCATTTAACTGACTGGGGATCCTTAATTATAGCACACTACACTTTAAGTCATATTCAAGGCATTCAACAATGTGCCTGTTTTGTCTAAACGAAAAATGAAATATAAAACGTTTTGTATACAACCACAATATTTATGAAACTTATACTCAAATTAATTAACAAATTATGGATTTATTTAACAAAGGTGCTTTCATAAATTGTTTTTTTAATTGAAACAGTCCTATGAAATTTTCATCATGTCAACCATTGTGAAGCAGTTATTACGAATGATGACCCATTTTATCCTGAAAGAGTAATTTTGATAATTTAAACACAATAACCTAAAAGACTTGCAGTATCTTATTTTTTTTATAAAAACGAGATTAAAGTAGTTAATATCATAAAGTTGGTACAAATTAATTATGTCATAGTTTTTTAACGAAGATGTACCTAAGCCTAATGGGGATGATGACCGTACGTGGTCTTTCGTGTTTTTTATTAAGTTTTCTTTGATAAATATGGTCAGATAAACTAAACGGGTCCGTGTTCGTAAACAATACTACGCCCTTTGAAAACAACTAATACTCTTTACCATGACGTAGGTACATTTCTTGAGAAAACAAAGCGGACATCAATATATTAGGCTTACAAAAGTAAACATAGGCATAACGAGCGACATGTATTTTCCCAAAAATAGGCATAACGAGCGACATGTATTTTCACATCTTTTCAATTACGTGCATTGTATAGAGTTTGATAGAATACCGATCCATTCTCCTGTGAGGGAGTGATGAACCCTGAAGATTTTTTGTGGATCTCTATTGCTTATGTTATGGAACTTTCTGGAACATATCAAAGATGATCTACATCCAGAGATTGGTAACCATTTTAATAAAATAAATATCTTGACTGTGTTTTCTGGACCTGAATGATATGTTTTGGATCTTAATTGCTTATGTTATGTCCCAGACGATATAGATCCAGGGATTGGAAACCTTTTTAACACAACTATGGTTAATGTGATTTCTATACCTGAATGAGATGTATTGAAGTTTTGACGAACCCTGAAGTTTTGTTGTGGATCTCTCCAGTCACTAATATGACATCCCCTGGAACATATCCCAGTCGATCCAGATCCAGGGATACAGATATATCACCATTGTCGTAACAGAAACAGCATCCGTCCTCGCGGTTTGCCTCCTGGTGGATAGGTCCCTATAATACAAAAAAGTTATTATATTAAAAAGGTATGACATTTTTGAGTTCTGCCAAAATGTTTCTGTCATTGTGTGTTTAGTAATTATATATGTCACAGGTGTTATATTTAATATTACAACTTCTGGATAAACACTTCTTGATTGGTGATTGAACACAACGTTCCGATACATATGCATGAAAGAACCGAACCCACCACCCACAGAGTCGGTTTCCGGACATGTTTCTGTCTGTAAAATTTTCTGAACTAGTTTCTTTTTCGAAAAAGAGTTACCCCTTAATAAATAACGAAAATACTGTTAATGCTCATTTTCAAAAAGACACCAAAATTAATTAATTAATCCTCTTATTTTACAGGTAGCATGTTAGTAATCGTTTCTATGGTTATGTTCCACACTGTGAGCGAGATTATGTGACCTTGTTAACTTAACTACTTTAGTAATATAGCATCCAACTCTTCTCAGTTTAGTCAATTTACACATGATGATGATACAGGCATGCGTATCCAAACGTTGTGTAATTATGTTACTCCACTTCAACATTTCGATCAAAACTTATACCAAGTGTTATAATTAGTTTGTTCTTTTGTTACGTTTTCTGATATTTAGTGCATGGTGCCGGAAAGCGTTGCTCATTATGTAAAAAAAATCGCATTATGTATTTCATTGTGTAGTAATCGAAAAGAGTTTAATATTTTACTTTAGCCAGAAGTGTTAAGCGGTTAAAGACAAATGATTTGTAACAATATACAATGGAACTGACGGACATCTTGAATGGCTCTTTGTCTTGAAAGTGTGATTATTCTATTTGGTAGCTGCTAGTTATATTCGTTCACACGCCGACCCAATTTACGAATTTCACGCGATGTGATGGAGTACCCGATGAACTAATTAACTACTAATTAACGCTATGTCGACAATAAATGGTTGAATATTCTTTCTGTCATTTTGAAAATAAGAATAAACAAAGGTTATCTTGTATAACATATATAACAGATAGTATCATAGCGGAGTAAGAAATGTTAAGGTCAGAGGTAGTATGCGATCATTGTCAGCATTACTAATATTATCTCGTTTCGTTAGCAGACGTTTGATCCGATAGCTCACTTATACATTTGTTTATAAATTTTCCAAAGATGTATTTAGCTTAACAATTATTCTATAATCCGCAGCTGCCTTAAAATTATCCCCAGCAAATTGCGCTTTGCTTGACCACAGATGGCTTCATTTACTCGTGGACTTATAATAAACTTCAATTTGATACTTTCTAGACATGTTTAAAAAAAGAATGGAAGCTCTTCATTTAAAGAAGGTTAAACAAGCTAATCTAGCAATGTTTATACAAATTGATTATTTCATGGCACTTATCTTGACATGAAGTCAAGATCGAAGTATTGGTTATGATTGAGATACATCTTCTTATTGTTTTTTTTAAAGAAGATTATTTATATTGAATATACTAAACCAACAGATCCATGTTCTTTAACTCAACGAGTTTTCACTTATATGACGACGGATTGTCCACTTTATACTTTGCCCAATTGATATGGAAACCTTTAAGGACACCTCTAAAAACCCTTCCGGCCATTGCCTAAGCCACATGTGTGTCAGTCATATACCTAATTGATTTGGTGATATCATGATTTTTTTATATGTGCCCACCATTTAATGATATGTGAGAGGAACCGATTTAATGATATCATATATACGATTAAGGAATGTTCTAATATGGCGGCTATGTGGTTAAACAATGTATGCTCCCTTCTGCCACATCATAATATACTAAATAATTCTAACAGCAGTCGCACTGGCACAGGGATGTAGATTAATTGAAATCGAAGAAAGATCTTATGTTCTAGATAATTCCCATAGACAAGTTTCTAAATAAACTTTAATCTCGAGTTGTGTTATGGGTAACCTACAGACATCTCGAGGGAAGATAATGGCCATTAATATGGTGTATAATATATTGTTAAAATGTAGCTAACAAGATATTTAGCATGGGTTATGAATAAATCAGGCCACAAATAAGTATTTCGGATATACAGGGATTTACCATTGAATATATCTGTTAAAGAGAATGAGTTACAACCTGTCTGATACAGAGGAAAGTTTCGCCTTAACCAGTAAGTCCTTTAGGTTTTTATTTCTATTGTATGCTATAATGGGTCTTTGTGGGAAGGAGAAGGCATTGTAGGTACAAGATTTCGATTTTCCTGTAAAAGGAGACAAACAGGGTGCTTGGCTGGTTATATTGGAAAACAAATGGAATTATATCTAAGTTAATTTGGCGAAGTCGCCTAGTATACCTTCTTGGGATAAGGACCTAAAAGGCAACAGAAGAGGCCTGATTTATGGTAGCAAGAGTGCTAAAATTTCTGTGAAACCGTATTACTTTTGACTTGATAATTTCCTTGAAGGTATGGGAAATGAAAAGATTTAGCATGAAGTAGTTGGTGAATGTCTGAAGGCTTAAAAAACACATTTAAATCCCTTTTAACAGACCCTACTGTTTGTAAACTAGGACCCTTGTATACCGTAAGGTCTAAAAACTACACTATCATTGCTAATAGTGGGCTGGAGATTATTGTTGGGATCATGCTGCAAGGAAGAGATCAAGATCATCTCTAGAATGTTGCCAATGCATAAATATGTCATACAAATATGTTAGGTACAATAGGGCCTGCTAAGCACACTTCCCAAGGGCTTCGAGTTTCCATTCTGCCTTATAAATAGAAACAAAGTTGGGGCTAAATATTTTACCCATAGCACAACCGTTAATTTGCTGACATATTCGGTCATTGAACTAATGTGACTTCTTGATCAACCTGAATTTCAGATAACTTACTAAAAAATCCTCTGTGTTTTTTTTTTTGCATATAAAACTGAGATGCCTGTTAAAATTTGGTTTGAAGTTGCAATCAATAAGTTCGGAGAGATGGTATAATTTCTGTGGAACAATCTGATATTATGGGTCTACCTGGAGGCATAGACGGTTGAGGTCGTTTTTCCTTGGGTCTGTGGATTTAAGGGAGAATGTAGAAAAGTTCATTTAGAGAGTCCAGGCCTGCGAGTAGATAATCGACTTGTTTAGAACTCAGGAAATTTTGATCCTCTAAAGATAAAATTATTTCATTGAAGTTCTCACGGTTTTCTGGCCAAATAGGGTTGGTTACATTTTTTTAGTGGTCAGAATTACTAAACTGACTGTCTGCCTCATTTATGTAATCCTGCCTATCCATAATGACTGTAGCTGACGCTTTATCAACTGGTTTAATAACGATATTAAGATTTTGGCGGGGCTTACAAATAAACTGGTGAGATGAGTGTGGTTTTTAGTGTTGGCAACTTGTGAAAGGTCTGTTCTAAGTTCAACCACACTGGCACTAATCTCGGGGTCTGAAACTGGGGTTTTTTTGGTGAATTTTTTTTTTTTTTTTTGGAAATTGCCAGTTCTGTACCTATTTGCTCTATCCAATGTATCTTGGTAACCAAAATATCACAAATTTTCTGGATCTCAAAGTCACTATCTGAGTGGTTTTTAGGCGATGATCCTATTTGCGCAGATATAATAAGATCCTTTTTGAGGTTAACAATATTTGCACCTAAACCGAAAGGG
>JARFOD010031179.1:0-10601 GCA_031763545.1 Mopalia muscosa
ACCCTACCTCTCGAGTTATAAAGTAACCAAAACATTTAACCCTACCTGCCAACGTGAAAAATAACCTAAACTTATATTAACATAAATGCATACCTTTACCCCCAACACGCCCCTTCCGCCCCCCGTAACCTAAACATATACCCCTACCTCCCCAGCTGTAAACTAACCGAAAATTATACCTGTTCCCTTTTCAGGTGTTAAGGGGATTTAGCATATACCTGTACCTCGCTTGGTGTAACTACCTTTAATGTATGAGGATGCAGGTATACGTTTTAGGTCCCTTTCCTCATTTTCCAACAGTAAAGTTACTGAAATATGAAGAGGTATCTAGGTTTAAAGCGACTTTAACATCTATTCGACCTTAAGCAACGTAAATGTTATAACTGCACTGTCGCCAGGAGAAATAAACCCCCAAACGTATGCTTCTATGGCCATCAGCTGAATTAAGACCTAAAATAGGTATAAAATGGGCAAAAAAGATACCTGTACAGGAAATAGGCGAGCAGTAACTGTACATATGCTTGTACACCCTTCTGTTTAATAGTCAACTAAAATATAATATATATATATTGAGTCTTTAATAGTTTCATAAATTTTAAGTAAGTTCGTTCCGCTGGAAAATGATTCAAGAAGCGCGCTACACATACATCTGGATCAGTGTAAAGCCTGCATAAGAGTGATGCGTAAAACGGTGCCGGTTGGAATTTTATATTAATAATACTTAGATATGATTTTTTTTTTTTAAAGTGCATAAAGCGAGCTTCAATTGGAAGTAATATCCGACAATAAATCCTGGCAATAAAAACACTGCCATAAATAATAAATTGTGCCGCGACGAGCGCTGTACTCTTTCATCACGAGCAAGAATGCTCAGTAAAAATTTAAAGGAATCGAACAACAACAAAGAAATAAGAGAGAAGTGTTAAATGTCGATTGATGAATTCGTTGATGATTCTATTACTCGAACACGTTGGCCGATGGGGGTACAGCCGACGTGCAACTGATCTAAGCTGGGATCGCCAAACTGCAAGTCAGCCATATTTGTTTCCAAATTAAATAGGCAGACGATACTCTTTTTTTATTGTAACATAAAATACTCTGTTTTAGTTGTAGCTTTACATTGGCAAAATTGCATCAATGAACAGAAAGTGCCCAATAAGGGGCGTTGGAATACTGTATCCCAAACGTGGAGATATAAAGCAAATTGTTATGGCGGTTTGATTCGAATGTGCTCATTTAATGGATAAATAGAGGATCTCCAATTAGTCACCGGATATATGAAATTTAGGAAACGAGGATAGTACTTTTCATTTATCCCAATTTTCATGAGTTTGATATTTTATTTATCCCAAACTTGTGCTGTTTGTAGTTATTTCAGTAACAAATCAACATATATTTGCGCTGCTGTTGTGAGAGACATTCGATAAGTGCGCATTGATACATACACTCATTGTAAAGCGTCCATCAGAGTTATCGACACCCTTGTAGCCAAAAACAGTGCCGGTTGAAATGTAATATTGATTTTAGTGATAGAACAGAGAGGAACACGCCAAACTTGTTTCATTTTGGGTCAATAGATATATATAAAAATTAGTCTTGGCCGACACCGACAACACTGTTCAGACATTTGGACACTCGAAAGACATCGAAGTGTGTCGTGACGAGCTTTGCACTGTTTCAGTGTACACAAGCACCAAAGTTTGAATTAGATCGAAAAACAACAAACAGATGTAAAAATAGAGACATGTTTAATCTCCAGTGCTGAATGAGATGGTGATTATATTACAGAAAAACGTCAGCGAATTGGTGTTAAGAAATATGATGGGATAGCCAAACTGTACGTTGTAGCATTGCATTGATTGAATTGTATCGACAAACAGAAAGTGACCAATGGAAAAGCTGTTTCCCACACATGGAGATATGGAACAAATCTGTCATGACTGTTTTACTCTCAAATGTGCTCTTTTAGAGGCTAAATAGTCGATCTCCAATGAGTGACCCGGATAAACCAAATTATAGTTGATATTCTATTTATTCCATACTAGTGATGTTTGCAGTCATTTTAGAAACATATATTTGCGCTTGGCTGTCGAGAGAGATTCGAGAAGCATTCCATTGGTTGAATTGTATCAATGAAGAGAAAATAACCAATCAGAGATAGGGAAAGCTGTATCCCACACGTTGTGATCTGAAACTAATATCACATGGCTGTATTCGACTGATAATTACTCTTATTTGCGATACATATATTATAGATATAAGTTTTGAACGACATAGATGTCTCTACTTGTATATATTTACAGGCATCATTTGTTGTAGTGTGGTCTAACGTGATAGACCAGTCACCACTCCGACAAAACTGAGGATAGGCATGATCAGCGTTAGCATGTCGGTTTAAATAACCACGATTACAGTTCAAAGTAAGATCACTGTAAATTAGGTATTTTGGGGGCTTGTAGGTAAGCATTGCTAGGCGGGCTGGTCACCACCATCAGTTTGCAGGATTAACTGGAATTAACGGGAGCTTATCATTGTGAAGTGTCTTTAGTTTGATAAATGACGCTTGGATTTTCTTTATCGCCTAATCGGGCTGCCAAGCTTACAGTAATAGGACTCCTGTATTTGCAGAGTTTCTGTCTAAGTCTACACATTGCAAACTCTATCAATACGTAATCATTGACAAGTGTCCAACAAACAAATGGATGATTAGAACACACATTGAGATCTTTTTTCCACTGTTCGTCATACTGTGAGATTGAGGTGGCGAAGATCTGTGATGATGTCGTCAACAAATAGCAGAATCCAAGATAATCCTCAATAAATTAGCACACGAAGAAACGTTCCCCAAATTCTATAAACTCTAAGGTGATCTAGCGTTAAAAGGTTGATTTGTCGCTGAGATCACAGTTGGCAAGCGAACGAAGATAATCTGAGTACGTTTATCGACCATTACATCTTGGGTTATAGCCCACTCAGGCTTTATGGGGTCAATTCCATTTTATCGGCCGGTGTGTGTCGGGTAGAGGACAAGGGTAGGGTCACTATGCTGTCATGTTGGCTGAAAGATTGAAAGGTACACACATTCCTGGTTTATACGTGTAGATGACACCAAACTAAGATGACAAAGTCTCCTAGATATCATATGATCATGACAGATCTTCTTACATAGTATTTACAATTGTGTTGAAATGCAGTTACCTTTACATAGGAATTCAGGCCAGAAATAACAAATGTTAATCCACGATTCTCTTTAATTTCACCATTTTCTGCACCCAGTTGGGTTTCTAATCAACTTTTAGTCCTTCTGATACAACTTTATGACTGTATCATATTTTCTTGCAAATCTACACAAAAAAGTTTGCGTACAATTTCCAGATATATTTACGAAGTTTTTGAATTGAGGGAAAACAACATGTTTTGTTATTCTCACCGCTGAAAACTTAGTGGTATTCTATGTATGCTTAGATACACTTTGGTATTCAAACATTATGTAAGTTAACTTAATACTGATCTGGTTTTGTACAACCATCTTTGTCTTTATTGTGGTGATGGGTATAGATGCGTTAGTCCAACAAATATACCTACCATAAAACAAAGCAACTGCCTTTAAATTCGGTCTGTATAGATTTTCTTGCGCTAGAGTTTTACATTATTGGTTTTACATTATGCTGTGTGGAAATATTGACAAATAAAAAATATATTTTTGTTATTTTTTGGTAATTATCAATTTCGTAGTTGATAATATATTTGCTATTTTTCTGTACATACCCACTTTTTTAGAACAGTATTACTATGGCAGTTATGTAACCCTTTACGGGTTTCAAGTCATGACTGGTGGAACCCTTAACGGTTCTTTATGGAGCCCTCACAGCAACTCTTCCAAGTATTTCTCTCTTTCTACTCATATCGAAGAACCGTTTTGTTGTAATGGAACCCTATATAACCATCCTGTTTCTAAAGAACCTTCGTAAAACAATTATTCCTAGGATTGTATTATGTTAGATTCACTAATGTTTTTGTCTGAAACTTGTAGTATTCTTGATGGTTATATTAACTTATTGTTTAGCTTTAATCGCTCTCCCGTTTGAATATAATTTGGCATAAGGATTTGATTGCAAAATCATCACTTCTTTTATTAGATAAAGAAGTACGTTTCGGCTGTGGACAGGCTTCTGATTCACAAATCTCTACACTTTCGTCATCCATCCTCTACATATATATTATATTTATATTGTAAACAACGGTCATTTGACTTGCCTCCACCGAGATTCCAACTTGGGAAACTATCTGGCTGGAAGGTCCAGCGCTCTAACCGACTGAGTTACGTCAGTACGGCCCCGAATTTTCATCATAGCAAAGACGGCGAATCGTTTAGTACGAGAGAACTGGCACATAGACACTAAACTACTGTCTTTTTTATCGACAATTTAGCCACAGAATGTATTTTGTTTGCTGGAGTTACTCTGATAATCGGATTTTGTCAAAGTGTATATTATATTTTTATTGAGGCGAAAGAAACTTGTGATTGCATCCACCAGGATTCGAACTCGGGTCTGACTATCGCGAATATTGGCGTTGCTATTCATTTGTAGCTACATTATAAATACTTTGGCTTGGGTGATCCTCTAACACTGCTCTCATCACGCTACCCTATCCTCATTTTCAGAGGTATCCCGTGACCGTAAGTTATAGAATATAGTCTCCATCACTGCATCTCTCCCATTTTAATCTCCAATATGGAACTGAGATGTATGTCATTTTATAGATATGCTTGTATTGTCAGCAGTAGAGGGAATAACGCATACATTATTGTCACGGCAGTTGTAGATAGGAAATACTATAGAGGACCAGATAAAACGCCCTCTGGTAGCGAAAAATAGGACTACTATACCTTGATCCAGATCTCATCAAAATGCGATAACTGTATCATATAGTATTCGATAATGTCATAATATTTTAATTTAATTTTCTCTGAAACCGGATTATAGTATGCAAGGGTAGAACACAAGACGTCTTGGTGGCTACGTCGGCGATTCCTTAAAAGAGAAATGTGCTGTTAAGAAATTAAAAATAAAATATATATGTAAATTTGAGAAGTATAGCTACTATAGCAAAAAATCTCCGTTAGATCAAGTACAAATATACGCTTGTAATAACCACATGTCAAAAAAATATTTTGCTAATAATTTGTCTTGAAACAGTTATCATATAGGGTCTGTACAAAAGAAATGAAATCTCTGCTGTGCACGCCCATAAAATCCAATTTGTGTTGGAAAGAGAATTCATGCTTTTCAGAAGAGTTAAGAGATGAAGAATGTTGTTGCTGATTTTGACTTGAGTTTTTGTTGACATGTTAGATATGAGTAGCAGCGACATTTCGGAGTTTGTTTACCTCACAATCTCCGCCCATTTCCACGTATTGTGTTAGAATCATGTACACAAATTACATGGAAATGTCATAGTTCTTTTGTCGCTTAAGATCCACAGCGCTCTGTCAACAAGCACAAATTTGTAGTTTCGTGGCTTTTTTTGTTTGTCGCTTGAGCTTTACATTCAGTCCAAGAACTCGCCAGGAATTGTCCCTTTTTACGCCTACTGCTCGGCAAAGACGGATCGAGCGAAGTGGAACAGAGTACAGAGATCTGTGTTTTATTAAAGGGTTACAAAGTTTACATGGAGAAAAACCCCTGACAGTTTAAATGTTAAATAGCTTCAGTCCAGGAACCCTTTTATACTTCTTTAAGCAACCTGTTGAAGTAAAAACTGGAGCAAAGCAACATACATTATTGACTGATGTATTGATTGAATGATTGATTGATTGGTTGATAATTGCCTGGATGAATGAATAGATTGTTTATATATTACAAAGTGACATTTAAAAAAGTACGCGAGCTACTAAATGTTTAAAGAAATCTAATTTTACAAAGTTTGAATCATTTTCATTATTATGACTTAAAAACATCAGTACCAAAGAAATAGGAGGCTCAGTGTCCGAGCTAATTATCTGCCTAGATTTAAACGTGTTTACTTGTACTAACATTTAAACGTTAAAATATTAATAACAAAAAAGTTTGATAGTTACTTAAAACGTATTTTATCCAGGTAGTTCGTTACATAGGTAATAATCGAAAGACGCAACAAATCCACGTAGAACAAATAGTTTCTAAAGCCGTACTCAAGCTCAAAAGTTTTTGTTATATTTGTCGTAGAAGCGTCTGCACAACTTGCATAATACATCAACTTAAAATGTTATTCGCGAAAATTCTGCTCACGGCCGGAATGTTGTCAATCAAAACTACGACAGCAGTTTCAGTTTACCTCTCTGCGGTAGACTTCCTCTATACGGATAAAGGATTAATATCGCCTGTCACAGAGATCTTGCTTAGCCCATGTGCAGCATCCCAAGCTTCTTGCTTTTTCTGGGTTCGTTAAAGCTCCAAGGATGTCAGTTAAGCATATCGCATCTATTTTCAAATCTGATCGTCTTTATTCCTTAAGGTTTGCGCTTCGCTGTCTATAAGAACCATATGCTAAACTCAGCCCCTAGCCATTGCACTTGACGCAATTTCTCGTGCAGACAAAAAATATGTTTGTTGGAATATCCGCTGAGGTTTTAATGCTAGCAGAAGATAAACATATCTAAAACACGAGACAGGAATCGCTATTCAATTTACTTTTACTACAAAATACACGAAATCCTAAAAGAGTCTGCGTTTCCTTCATCTAGGTGCAGACCAAGGCAGGAGTACTCTTCTAAAAGTGTACAGTTCACAGGAGACTTACTTTTGTTTAACCCCACCCGTGTATCCCAGTAGTATTAATGATAGGACTTTCCAAATATCTCCGGTATACTATGTGGTTTTAAGGTGACAAAAGCATCCACTTTCTAACAAATGTATTGGTTAATCAAATCACATTGCCGGCATGGATGGCTGACTTTAATACATGTACTATGTTTATAACAACGTTTTAACCATACTTTTAACCCAACCACCTGATGTGTTTTTTCTCGCAAAATTGTATTTCGTTTTGTACCAGTCGTTTCAGTAGTTTGGTTCTCTTTATGGCAATGTGTTATTATACATTAACATGGATGTTGTGAACGCATCCCCAGAGAAACCTATCTATGCTGCCAATTGTGAATTGAAAGAGTTTTATTAATGGAAGTGCTGAAACCGGGAAACGTACCTCACTTGACGTCACACACTTATTGTTGATTTTGATCGATAGCTAGATAAATAGAGTACAACACATTAAAACAAGAAATCTTCAATTAATTGATATTTGTCTTTAATAAAGGTATCATCATTTAAATAGAGTTATGTACAACATACATTTACAAATATTGCAAGAAAAAGTAAGGGGTATGTTTAACAACAGTCTGAACTTGTTCACCGATTCACCACTGCTATCGATACCGCAGTAAAGGCTTGCACATGCGCAACGGTACTCGAATGTTCAAGTACTTGTCTTCACCAAACTTAAAGTGTTCTTCAACAGCGACACGTCTGCTGATATTGATGCATTAGTATTTCATTTGATTAATGCACTTACTCCGAAACATATATACACTCCTTCGCTGTATTATATACAATCAATATATACATGTGTACGTAATTGTAAATGCATCCATAAAACAGTAATAAAATCTTTATATATAGTTGAAAATTAAAAATAAACTTACACGTACTTTTAAACTTTTTCCTCATTCTTCAATTTCATATTCTCACTTTTAAGCACATTTGACATGATTCTCACATTGCAACAACAGCAAATATACACAGACACATACTTACGGCACATCTGTTCTCTGTCAAAAGTCAATTGCGGTTATAGGTTATTAGAAAAACTGGCCAAAAACATAAAAGAAACCTGATTAAAGTACAGCCACCCATAGTATATCAAATCTTAAAATAGGATGAATAACTATTTAAACTGACAGTAACCAGTTTTGAATCACCATAACAAATAGTACAAAATGCTGTCAGATAATACCAGGAAGCGGTAACTCCTTGTTATTTAAGGAAACAAAACGACAGTTAACATGTATACACAGAAATCGGGAATCAAAAAGCAGTCATCAATTAAAATCAATCATACAAGCGTTACAAAGATGTTTCTGAGTTTAGAGTTGTCTCCCGTCATTGATACCATCAGCGTAGCACCGCAGTGATATATCATTAATTTACATATTTAAATAAAATGTCATATTTGAATGCATATATGTTATGAAGCTTCTTTTATTGAAGACCCTTTCACCATATTGTCACATGCCCATGGTTTGAAGAATTGAACGTCATAGAGTGACGTTGGTTTACGCATCCATTCTATGACCTGAGATGGCGTCACGATCCAGACATCGTGGAGTGACATCAACTCATCGATAAACATGTCCAACGCTTCAAGATGATGGTAGATCTTAAACCACCTAGCATGCACGAAGATGCCGAAGGGAGCTCTATTGCCCGAATAATATCTGTGAAAATTCTTCCGCAAAAACTCCAATGTATCCTGAGCGTCACCAGATGAAGTGCATCCGTCAGCCATGGCGCAGGAATGGCCATCGACGCCGTACCATCGCTGGACGGGGATTTCCCATAGACCAGGATAGGACGCCGTGGGGCATGGACCGAGTTTACAAGAAGATTCCTCAACGGGATAATCAAGAGTGTATGGCCACACTGGCTCGTCAGCGCCTTCCCATTCCGATCCCATAAAGATAGATGTGTCGTACAAAAACTCGTTGTCGTGTAATGCTTTGTACATATTATCCCCTCCAAGCTGTAAGAATGGCACCCGGAAACCTTTCATTTCATCAGCGGGGATCCCTGACTTCTCCATAAGATTCTGTCTCATGCCGACTAGTTCCTCGGTGTAGTCGTCGTAACTGGCTGTTGACCACCATGTATGTGGATACCGATGGGTGATTGAGTGGACAGCGATTTCGTTACCCATAGCATACATTGGATAAACTAAGTCATAGTCAGTGCCTTCACCAGACACGAACAAGGCACCGCGAACTGGACATCCGTTAGGATTATAGCGCCCCGGGCGGAACAATCGCTGGAAGAATCCGTAGTACTCAGCGGTCATCTCGTCGTCGAAAGTTAACATGACCATCATAGGGACGTCTTTGGCGGAGAACCCGCCTGGAATTTCGGAGGACGGACAGTGACAGGCTGGCAGTTTGCAGTGAGCAGGAGAGCATGCTTCAACATAACAAAATAATAGGTTAATAAAGAGATACATGAAAACATAATTGACTCATTAAACCAAAATTAGTAAGTAGCATAATTCAAAGGGATTAAATCTGAAGAAGACAAAGAGCATAAGACTTATATGGACAACATCTTCAATTTATTAGATAAAATATGCATCCATGAGGGTTATTGACCCTACACAGGGCAGACATTTAAACTTTTCTGTTGAAAGAAGGTCTTGTCCTTAAACAACAAAACCTAAGCTTAGGGTAAAGTCGTAAAGCATCAAAAGAATTCGCATTGTTCAATTAGTAGACTTTAATTGACTGCCTTCTCGACTGTTCTTACTGGGTAATGTCGTGATTTTTTTTTTTTTTTTTTGTACCAGTATATTTTCTGATACTTTATGTGACTTCTGTCAGTATTCCTAAAAATTAGATAGGTAAAGGTGTCGGAATGTTGTGCTTAAAAATGCATGTTTTAGGGTCGTTTCAGAGTACATATGTAAAGAGGAGTTTAGTTTTGAAAAGTACCTATGCCGAAAAATCGCTGTCGTCGAAACAAAAACAACAACCAAACAGAAAAATACAATAGGCTGGGACGATATTATAAAAAGTCAGAAGTTACCTGTATTCTGACTAAATTGTTGGTTTAACCTTTTGTGGATCAGTAAAAACATAAGCTCATTTCAAAGCTTCGTAATATTTCAAATGATAGCCAAACACCAAAGAACCATAAATGTTAATGGCATCATAGGTTAAAGCTTCGTCAGGTGAACAATTGAAAGCAATTTTGCAACAAAATTTCAGTTGAAGTTGAGCAGATGAGTTCAAGTTTTGTTTCTTTTTTTTTATGTCAGCGATTCTCAGTTAAGTGATCTCATTGAATGGAAATGTTTCTAAATGGACAGGAGACTTTTTCTAATCAGGTCAAGAACATGGCTCAAACTACCCGTGAGAGATGTTTATAAATATCCACTCCTAGCTGAAACACTGGATATAAATTCTTTAAAAATAGCCCAACTAAGGCTTCAAGTGGACACAAGATATCATTGGATCAACTGACCGAGTAAGGGATTTGTTGAGCTCAGGCCTTCTCACTGTGGACATTATGACAGTGAATGGCTTCAAAACGAAGACAGATGACTTCATCAATTGAAAGTGACTCTAAACAAACGATAAACCTGGCGTTACAATTGTAATGGATCTTGGGAAAGCATCTGGGATAGATGATTAAATAAGGCAGAAAAGTTTTCAGAAATAACAAAAGTATCGCCTCGTGAGTGTTCCAGAGAATGTGAAAGACACTCTGAACACAAACAGGGCACGTATCTCAGTCCGATTAGGTGAAGATGACAACCCGCTACATTCTGGACAAATTTGCATGGCGTCTACCTTGATG
>JARFOD010031190.1:0-10600 GCA_031763545.1 Mopalia muscosa
TTCCCATATAAAACTTTTATAAGGAGTCAATCTCTCAATGGTGGGCGTCAAGATCCATTCATGGATCTCTTGTTTAATATTATTTTTTTTAATCAAAACACTTAATAAGAATGAAAATAATGAGTTTGGAGGCATAAATTGATTTCGTTCTTGTCTTCGTTAATGGGTATCGGTAGGAATTCTACTCGAGTGCAGAGTCGCTGATATACATGTTCGTTGTAACAACCCAACTGATACGAGGGTACCGACTGACTGCACTGAGCTGCACTGATCAATCTATAACGAACATATACATACCCCCATTGGTTTATTGTTGACTCACTTGAAGTAAAAAGCAACAGGCAGCAAGTGCGTAGTATCTGAATACAAAATTATCATTTCTACCTGCTCTTATCTTTCAGAAACATATCATAAAAGTACACAAACAAAAAAATGGTTAAATGGTTGTCTAATGTTTACATTAAGATTTAACAAAATTGATCAGAACGGCAAAAGTCTTTTAGTGTATCTTTTCGTAAACTGGACGAACATTCGTGGTCCATCTGTTGGTAGCCTCTGAATCTCGATCGCTTAGGGCCACTTTCACAATTTGTCGTATGACCAAAAAATATATCTTAGGAGACTTGTTTGTCTTACTACATTTTGTGAATTTGGTTCCTTGTCTTACTAGTGGCAGATGGTCGCTGTCCTACGATATTTAATGATATTGACATTTGCTGATATAAAAATGACCAACAAATGTTCAAATATCGTAGGACTTGCTAGATAGTCACGCGTTCCTTGTCTAATTAATGGCGGACATAACTGAATCGCCCTTTGTGTCTGTATCGTCATCTATAATATTCAATCATATTAAATCAGTCATTATTGGTTGCCAATAGATTAACTTGCATGTACTTATATATAGTTTATGTTATTTACAATATTATGCTTCGTACTCAAGGGTATTTCACTTATATGGCGACGGATTGTCCATTTCACACAGTCCCGTAAAATATGTTTATGTTTGTTTACTACCCCATTTTGACAGCCAGTCTGTAACATCCAACGAGTAATTGAAGACGGGCAAATTTTCTTTCTCTTATTAGGATATGCCTGTAAGTAGATTTGAAAGACTGTTGATATTTTGTACCCCTTGTACCTGGAAATGTGCAATAGCGTGGGATTGATTCTTCGTAAGAAATATATCCCTATATATGTTCTGCTCTAGATATACTCTTCGTTAAGGCGTTATCAGTGATCGATGTTAACCATGCATGTTGGAATTAAAATTAGTACATTACACAGCTTGTTGATCAGATTATCAATAAGTTAAAATGTTTGCAGCGTAAATAAAGCTTACACATTGATGTATTCTCTGAGGTCACGATTTCCTTTGATGGGCCTGTGTGGATTCTTTGGTTAACACTATCTATAAACAATACGGAGATATGTGGTCAAATATTGGCCCTGAAACTATATACCAGAGTGTTACCCACCGTCTAGGCTTACAGTATTACCGGCACGACTGTGTGGACAAAACGTTGACATATCGGCTTCAGAAATATTGGCATTTGAGACTGTCTAAACATTGACATTCTCATAGGTATTTTAATATCCGCCCCGAGAGAAATAAGGGCCTCCGGCGTATAAGAAATACCTTAATTCCATTATCAATCATTGTTCTGCTCCAGCGTACTGAGAAAAAGCGTGATTAACCCACCCGTGAATAGAGCCCAATTGGTGTTTACCTATTGTCAATTACAACGGCCCCAAGGACAAATGAAAGCGGATTGTTCGAAAGCATTGTCAGCCAGATTCACCTTTTGGTTAACGCCTTTGTGCGCTTTTGTAATTTCGCGATATTCAAGTTTCCTACCGGACGGATCAAGTGCAACACTCACTGCACCAATGTGTTTGTATTATTTGGATTGATTCTAAATTGGTTCTTTCGTATGTTGACACTTCGGATGAATTACAGC
This sequence comes from Mopalia muscosa, assembly GCA_031763545.1. Taxonomy (NCBI): domain Eukaryota; kingdom Metazoa; phylum Mollusca; class Polyplacophora; order Chitonida; family Mopaliidae; genus Mopalia; species Mopalia muscosa. The sequence continues at coordinate 1,962 of JARFOD010031190.1, forward strand.
TTTGAATAGGAGACCACAAACTTTTAGCTGTTTACTGTTCATACACGCAAACGGACGGATTCTTATTTTGTTCTCTGGATGTGATATAGCAAGGTGGAATTTTACATTCTGTAATACAGGGTTAAGTGTTATTTTTGCAATATCTGAAACAAGGAGACAATCTTGGCTATGTGATCCAGTAGAAAACACACTGACATAACCAACAGAGTTACAGGGTTCAAATGAAGGTAAGAAAAAAACCTTTGTCCTCTTGTAATTCATGGTTTTTATTAGACTTTAATTTATAATGTATATTATTAAACCTTTCCCTCAACGGTGAAAATGACCCCTCGCCACTTGTTTCGCATTTTTAAATGCCAGGAGGCAAATGGCAGTCTGCTCCAAGCATAGTCAGACTGCCCTTAATTGGCATTCGAAGAACATTTATTTACCAACAAAGCAAAACTCTTGTGGCAACACTATCGGAATACGCACGGCGTTAGACACAAATTAATCAATCGTATACCGACCTGATCAAAAACAACTGCCGATAGAGCATACAAGTCTGACAAATACGCGAACAATAAACACAAATATCAACGAGGCTCCCTAAAACAATAGCTTGCAATTTATTTCAAATTCTCCGTGACGCTAATATACCTTTAGGCGTAGTCAAACAATCGAGACTGGCTTGCAGCCTAGCTCATGGTTTAGAATTATGAATGTGTGTCCATGTAGAATTGAGTGTTAATAAGAACCTATATATAGGCTACTGTGGTCCTTAGCTTTTAAGTCAGTCGGGTGGAAATTGTTTCAAGTTATAAAAGAAGAAACCCATAACAAACAAAATCAAGTAAAGAGGCCTGGGAAATAACCGTACTATGGAGATGATCATTTTACCTGTATTTTCATATATATCTTAGTAAAACGATTTGTATATAATGGCGATCTGTTTGAGATTGGCTGGTAGATGGCTATAATAACCCTTCAGTGGTATAATATAACATTAGATTTTTGTGGAAACGAAATAGATTTATTCAGAAATAAAATTTGTTTGAATACGATGGATATGGCGCAAAATGTGCAAAAATAAAATGAAAGAGCTTGTTTAATTTCCTATTGTATATAATTTTGTATTCTAGTATAGCTCCCGGATAGTTCCACCTTGGGTCGTGGCCTGATAAATTAGTTAAGGGTACCATAGTCGTAGTATATATCCTATATTGCCATAGAAGGAAACATGTAAAAACTCGCCCGGCAAATTTCACTTACTTTCTTAGGAATGTAGGCCCTAAATGTATAAAAAGTTTCACAGAACTCGCAAGGTTATAAACATCAATATTTTTTTTTGTAGAGAAATTCCGATAATTTCCTTTCTTCCATGAAAATATATCAGATGTGCGTAAATCCCTTATATGACATCAATCCTCCGTATATCGCATTCCATAGCGCACTCTCCCATAGCCCTCCCCCTCTCCCCATCCGCATAAACAGTCGATGTCTTATAACACCACTGTTGTGTCAAATGTAGCGCATATTTCGGGTGAACAAAGTGCATGTGAATAGTTTAGTTACCCTCTGTGTGACAAGAGTTGAAACCGGTTGATGTCACTTACATAATGAGTTAAACTGTACAGCCACTATTTAATGAAACTCTATACGGCTCATTGGCTATTCCTCAAAGCAATTAAATAACATAATAAAATATATAATTAAGCGGTGATTTATGTGGAGTATCTAGTCCCCTTTATTGATTGTGTACAGACTTGTAATTTAAATGGAAAAATACATAGTTTTGTACCGAAAACGTGTCCACGAAAGCGAGTATGCCAGCAAACGATACATTTATGTTTTGTTGATGGCTGCATTGTAAATTTGCGTTTTATTATAGCAGAGTAGAACACCTTCATGCACAAATCAACTCCTAACTATTTACACGAGCTAACCCCAATATTGTATAACATGTCCAGCCGAGTGTAGGCTGTATTCAATAGTTTTGTTTAAAAGTATTTTCAAAACTTCACCAGTCTCAAAACGTCTTGTCAACTTGCCTTTGTGTGTTGGGTTGCTTGCTTGATTTGGGTTTCAAACCCAGCTCAATGGAGGAGTGAAAAACCGTAGAAATCTCTGGCAACAAGCAAAACAAGACGATTATAAGATAAAATACGAAGACTTCGCAAACAAATCTTCTTCTGTTGGTTTTCATATTAACTTTGACAGCACAAAGGCAACGGTTAGCTCCGACGCAACCGCCTATCTAAAGTTGTGCTTTGGAGAAATAGCTTCTAAACCTATACCATTGATTAGAGTATTATATTGGACCGATTTTGCTCATTCGTATCAAAAACAAAAAAAAAGTTTTTTCTTAGTTGACGATGTTTAAACGGATTGTTTGAATTGTCAATACGTCTTGTTAACAGGACTACTTTGGAAGAAAGTCCACGACTATGAAGCACCGCATTCTGGAACTCCGTCGCTAAAAGGAATTGGTAAATTAGTTCTATTCCCCTATTAACAATTAAAAAGTAAAAAGTAAAACTGATTTCAGCCGTGTTTTCGCCAATAACATCTCGTCATACACATACAAACATATTTTTTTCCTACTGACAATTAACTTTCAGCAAAATGATTGGATTGAGTGAGGATAGTATTCTGCCTTTACCATCATCCGGGTCCCGGAGGCTGTCTGTCCTATCTAAAACCTCCGGTCGTCGATCTAGTCATCTTACAGCACTTACATGGAGAACTCTCAGCAAAGTAGTGGAAGAGAAATCGGTAAGATAATTTACTATAATTTATAAGAAACTTGAATGCAGACCTATCCTAGTTTATGTAATTTATACCGCATTGGACAGGAAGTTTAAAGATATGCATTTTGTTGACCGAGGAAATGACTAGCTTGAGAATGTAGCTGGCACCACATACACATGTATCTAGGTGGTAGCCGTTCTGGTGAGGTGTGCCGATTTTAATTCATGTTATCCCTACCATATTACAGATAAACATGTAATAATGTATTGATAATAGGAATTTACATTGACAGGCCTCACCAGAAGGCTATCAGCTGGAAACAAATATGGCAATGACATCATATAGAACAAATTTGTATTTTTTATAATACAAAATATACATATGGTTTATAACTTGGACATGAAACATGCTTTGTTCCAATTAAGACTATAAAAATGAAGAAGACTGTCTTTTTCAGTAGCAACAGTAATTATGGGACCACAGCGAGTGTTCAGTATAAAAACAATTAATTGTATGCATTGATTTATGATTTGGACGTATGATTTATTTTAAATTTATTTTTTTCTTTTTTAATTATTTAATTTTTCTTTATTGGATTTCTGAAATAAACAAGTAAATTTAAAAAAAAATTGTTCTTACTAGTATTTCAATATTAAAGCAGAAAACGGAAACCAACTACGGGCACCTGTCACTTGAAGGGAGATCACTCAAACGGGAGTGTCTCACATGGGAGTTAACTCTAAATACGACTATATTTGTGGTGGCGCGCCGACACGAAAGTCATCCTGACGAAATATTTAAAAGATAATGGATATACCTTGGTAAAGACTATGTAGTGCTGACCAGGGGGAGATACCTAAATAGAAAATGTATTCTCCAATGTGTATTACAGAACTAGCATTATAAATAAACCCTACATTACATTACAATTTAATGTAGGTCTTTGACTTATTTATAAGGCGAATTCGTATCCAATAAACTACACCGTGCAGTATGATTGAAAAGGCTGTTATTAGAGAACAAATTGTATAAGCTTACATCTTACTAGCACAATGAATAGGGCTAATATCCTCCGTTTTAGCCCTACGTCCCGCGTATCTAAACCCATGATGAAAGTTGGAAATCGATAGGCCGCTATGGCCGGCCTCAAAAAAACTATTTCTGATTTTCAGTTCTCTGATTTTTTCTAGATACTCTGAAACCATTGATTAGCCTAGTATTTTACCTGCTTGCAATATTTCTTTTTTGACGCTTTTCAATCTCATTATTGCAAAGGGAGATAATTTATACGTGTCAACTAGGGCGGAAACTCAACTAAAGCTTTGTTTAAACGTCAGAAAAGAAAGCCGGAGGAATTAGCCCTATTCATTGTGCTAACCTCTTACATGTTGTTAACATAGCAGGCCCATTTCATATCCTTCATATTAGATCCAGGTATCGTCAATGCAGTCTCATGATATTAGGGGCGGGACGATACCTGGATCTGCTCATTTAGCACTATGTGCCTGTATACCATGGGGTCTAGTACGATGTATAAGGCTAATTCCTCCGTTTCTCTAGCTTAGTTACGTACCGTAGCGGAATGGAACTTCCGCTACACAACTAACGTAACTAACTAACTAAGTTTTTGCTGGTGCTACAGGCCTATGTGGTCCTGTCAGCTACATATTGGCACGCCAGAAATACGTGATTCACATCCCCACTGTGATGCTGCATTGATGACACCTGGATATAAACAGTCAGTTGACAGTGTTATTCATCATGATAATACTTTTATCTTTAATACTCCTTCTGGTCACCATGCCAACTAAGATGAAGTTTTAAAATGGGTACCAGTATTTCCCTTATATAATGACGGTGTACTTCAACAGCAAAAAGCCTCTCAACGTTAGTCTTGTATTACCACCAAATCATCACTAGGCTCTCTATCCTGTTTGCAGGGCTAGTCCACTTGGCCGGGTTGGCCCAACCATAAAATGTTTACCACTGATAATATGACTGCACTGGGAATATTGTGTGTAGGCTACTAATCTTTGCTACCACATTCTCTTTCAACATTTCAAATGAAGGAAGACAGATATACAGTCCACATACAACATTAAAAAATAGAATAATTATAAATTCATCATATTAAACTGTTAAAGCTCTGTTTAATAGTTTATATTCCGGGAGTGGGGGTATCCCCCCTGCCACTGTTTGGAAAAAAACTGATTTTACCTGATGAAATGGCGCCATTTTAGAGCCCTTGATGCTCATACTCGTTATCCATATCTCTTATTTATAACACTTGTTGTAACTTTCATTAATAATTATTATTTTGAAAATATGAATTGTTTAAAAAATATTATAAATATTTTGAACATATAAATTATTTTGAAAATACAAGTGAAAAGTTATTTATATTTTACTTAATTAAAACTATCTTTCATTCAAATGAGCAATTATTACGAGATAAATAATTAATTACTCCTGCACATGTGGCTGGGCATGTGATTAAAACCGGAGGCAGGTTGTCCTCCATGCCTTATGTACAGCCGCTTGGTCATAAACTAGTATCGTTTTACAGCCTATAGCTTACTTTAAATTGATAAATTCTGTATTCCGTAAACAAACTTCAGTTGTTGTGATATTGTCAATTCCTAAAGTGGTAAACATATGTTACATCCTAAAGTGCAATTGTCCTTGTACCAAATATCTGATAGTGAAAAAAGATCAAGCATGGCAGCCTCCACTTCAAATTTTGTTTTTTTAATTTTATAAAACATACAGCACAATTAGGGAATTAGCTGTCCTCTGGACCAGACTGAAACCCTTAATTTGGCCGTAAAAAGGAATCTTAAAAGATATAAAGCTATTTTTTGTTCATTCCATTAATACATAAACATAATGTATGTTTCTTTACGTTTTGCTTTAGTCACGGGATGACAGTCGGGAGAGAAAGAACAGCTTTAGTAATACAGAAACAATTGAAACGTAAGTATGATGAGATGATCTATTATCTTAATCTTGTAGAGGAAGACAATCAGATTATTTACAAACTCTGTAGCCTACAGGAGAAGTACTTGATATCAGTGCGGCTAGGCAGTATATATGTCCATGCTGTTAGGGAGAATGGACCGAACGGGTCTTCCCATGGTTATGCAAACTTATTTTAGGAGGACCAATTTTAAGGATTTTCAAATGTTTAGTAGTGTTTATCTTCATTAGCATTTTGCTAAGTACTGGTTTTAACAGACTTTAAAAATCAGATCATCAATGTTTGAATAATTAAACAATTTTGCTTAACTTTACATAAATACACATTAATGTAAATAAAACAAGCAGTGTCAAAGGCTGGAAAAGATTACAACACGAGCCTAGATATACCATGCTAAAACCTGAACAGACCATGGAAAAAGGGTTAATAAAATTCTCAACTGACTCAAATTGCATCCTGGTTTCTTATCTCTCAATTCTTCTAACTATTTTATCAGTGAAACTTGTCCCCTATATTTTGTTTTAATGGATCATACAAATTGAGATCTATCTTACATTGCACTTTTGGGCTATAAATTTGAGATTTATTAGGTTTATAACATTTTATTATGTAACAAACCATAAATACTGCAGATTGTACAAACACCTGGGGACCACGCTAGGTGTTGTCAGTGCGGATTTTCTACAGAAGGTTACAGTAGGCTACTTGTATATTTTTCTATAGAACTTCGATTATACTTACCTTGTGATAATCATGTGGATGACCATATATAATTCAACACGACCAGCATTTGTGAAAAAACTTTTGGAAAGGTAATTTATTGTTTCTCCCCAGTATTCACTGAAGACATTTCTACTGAAAAAGATGATTTTTTAAAGGCAATGTGAATACCCAGTCAGTGCAAGTTTGGGCTCTGCCAATATTGTCTCAAATCATTTCTGATATTCACATTTCTCAAATTTCACTCTAATCTTATGCAAGACGAATATTCTATGTTCTTAATGTCTACCCAATATGTGGAGTGCAGGTGTGAATCAGAAAGGTATGAAGCAGTAAGGTATTGGACTGAGATTCAGTATAATGTGTATCAGACTAGGTGTCAGTAGACCAATAATTTGACTAAGTTTGCATTGGCCCAGGAGTCATTATAATTTGATTAAAAAGGTATTGGACGGGGTGTCAGTATAAATCTGACTAAGTGTCCGTGCATTGTAAGTAAGGTTTTTTTTTGGTTGGATCTCTGTGTAATGTGACTACCTGGGATTGGCTAGGTTTCAGAATAATGCCACTAAGTAGCCTACATGTAGGTTATGAGTTGGTTTACTTTTACTGTTTACGTGACTCCTGTGTGTATGATTATGGTGTCTGTTTCTATGAGTGACACCTGTTTCTATGAGGGACTCCTGTTTCTATGAGGGACTCCTGTTTCTATGAGTGGTGCCTGTTGCTATGAGTGGGGCCTGTTCTATGAGTGGTGCCTGTTTCTATGATTGGTGCCTGTTTCTATGAGTGGTGCCTGTTGCTATGAGTGGGGCCTGTTCTATGAGTGGTGCCTGTTTCTATAATTGGTGCCTGTTTCTATGATTAGTGCCTTTTCTATGAGTTATGTCTGTTTCTATGTGTGGCACATGTTTCTATGAGCGGCACCTGATTCTATGAGTGACACCTGTTTTTATGAGTGACACCTGTTTCTAGGAGTGGCACATGTTCCTATGAGTGGCATCTGTTTCTATGAGGTGCATGTTTCTATGAGCGGCACCTGTTTCTAGGAGTGGCACATGTTTCTATGAGTGACACCTGTTTCTAGGAGTGGCACATGTTCCTATGAGTGACATCTGTTTCTATGAGTGACACCTGTTTCTATGAGTGACACCTGTTCCTATGAGTGACATCTGTTTCTATGAGTGACTCCTGTTTGTATGAGTGGCATCTGTTTCTATGAGTGGCACATGTTTTGATAAGTGACTTCTGTTTCTATGAGTGACATGTGTTTCTAAAAGGGACTCCTGTTTCTATGAGCAGTGCCTGTTTCTATGAACAACACCTTATGAGCCCCTATGTTTCACACAGTTAGGCTCCCCCTTGCATTTGGATTAGTTAGAGCTGTGCTCATGGATTAATGTACTTAGAAAAAAGCATGCAAGTGATATTCTCAATTTGTGCGCCTGAAGAAAGGCTAATTAATGCTAGTCCTGTTGGAAATTATTCTGTAGCAAATTAAGTGGAGAAGTTACTTTGTACAGCTGGGAAATAATAAATGCGTAAAATTGGTGTAAACATGATTGAGTGTTTATGTAGCTGAATAAAATTAATTCTCCTCAGTCAATGGCATTAAAATCATAACTGTTTTAATACATTCACTCTTTGCTTGTCAGCCCAGAGGAAGATTGGCAGTAAACATTTGACTTGCTGACTTGGGAAACTTCCAATTTCTTTATTGAATCTTTTCTATGTATGTTGAATACAGGGTTGTAAATCTATCACCTTTCACATGTAGATGTATAAACATTTGTATCTTGTAATGAATAATATTGGCAATAAGTAGTATAGAAATTAGATACATTTTGAACTTGTCGATTGTTTACTCTTAATTCATGAAGTCATTCCTTAGGACTTACCTGTGATATAACATGTGTTTGTTGAACTTTAATGACATACTGGGATATCAAGTTAATATAGGTTTTCTGATTTGCACACCTGTTCATGTTTTCATCTGGATTTTGGAGTCCAGTCTTATTCAGAATATTTAAATAAATTAATTGATGATACAAAACAAGAATGCCTCGCTTAGGTTTTGTGAAAAAAGTTTTGGAGGGTTTGAAAAAAGCTGGCTCTAAACAAGGGGATATAACTCCTTAATGAATCAAATTTAGGGGTAAGGTGGTGAGGCTATGGGATTGAGATGGTAGGGTGGTGCAGGGATAGGGGTGAG
>JARFOD010031201.1:0-10599 GCA_031763545.1 Mopalia muscosa
ATTTGTCCCGTCCTGTCTTTGTTTGTTGCCAGTGGTGTCGAGGGTGGTTTCCTTCACCCATTGGGCTGGCACGTCGTTATACAAGTGAAATACCCTTGAGTATGATGTTAAACCCCAATCAAAAAATCAATAGATTTTAAAGCACTATATCTATCACCTCTATGTTAGGTGAACAATATTACCACTAAACAAATAACAATTTTGGAGTGGCCTGATAAAAATCTTGAAAAACTCTGCTGTGTCAGATGTTTTATCTTCGGCCAATGCTGTAACCTCCATGGAGGACTTAGATCAAAGAGAAGCTTTGGAGGGCCTCTCAGCTGGCTGGGCTGATATGAAGTTTTATTGCACGGCTCATGCTGGGATGTATTTTCAGTGACCAATAGGACTTTAATGATTACACATGTAAACCTCTACCCAGGTGAATCTCATGTGAATGATTCAGAAGCTGGGGCTTTTATCTTGCTCATTGATTGAAGAAAATGACCCACAGGTAAACTGTCTTTGTAACCCCAGCTTTAGAGCCCTGAAATTGGCAGATATATACTGCTATGTCAATCTGAATGGTTCATGAACATATGTCAAAGACTTCAATGCACCTTTAAACAGATATGAGGTAATTCTGCCTAACAGTTTATTTTGTTATTTATTTATTATAAATACATGTCTATGAAAAAATATTATTCATGCACATATGTTTTATAACGCTGTATATAATTATATGTGTGTTTTCTCTATAGTTGGTTGACCTGTGAGCGATGCTGAGTGACTAGCAAGTCAAACTACTGATTATCATTGCTTTACTCACAGGTTTTATAACAGCTGTAAAATCCTGTTTTACGGAACCTCTTGAAACATGTAGGAAAGCTGTAAATTGAGCCCTCCTAGAATGAGTTTTACTAAATGTGGAAAGATCTTGTTTGTTGTGCATGTATATATACAATGTAGTGCCAAAGCTACCTCTACAAGAATATGGCAGTAGTAGCAAGTTATCTGTAAAATGTACATGCTGAAAATGATGCTTGATTTGATCAATTCATTTATCCAATTGATGATGACAGTTCTAATGATGGATTATGTTGGCAAATAATTGAACTGTTTTGTATCCCCCCGGCCCAATAGTTTAGGTAGGCTGGAACCAAGGTGTGGTTTAAAATAAAAATTACATGTTTTCGAGCATACATATTATTGTTGTCTGCCTCTTATCATCTGGTACAGGTATTCTACAGTATAAATAGATCATAGAGTAGTTAGTCTGACATTTTCCCATCAGGATCACTTATGTAACAGATTCTTGGCACAGCTTTATACCATACCTACTTGTGGAGGGAGCGACAGAGGGGGTAATTTGCCCTTTAGTAATTGGTATCTCTACCCAGCTGATTTCACATTTTATCCACAGATTGAAGGTTTATGACATTAAGACAATTCTGCTATTCAGGATAATTCCATTACCCCCATTGACATTATATCATCAAGACTTTACCGTGACTGCTATAAAATGACATAAAAATTTGATTTCACTCACTCAGTATAAATACGACTTCAATGCTAATGAATGATAATGTAATTTCATTACACTCACTCAGTTTAAATAAAAGACTAATGTATGATATTGAGTGATACAATAGTAGTATTATATCATTAAGACTTTATGTTAATGAATGATATAATAATTTGATAACACTCACTCAATGTGAATAAAAGACTAATGTATGATATTGAGTGATACAATAGTAATATTATATCATTAAGACTTTATGTTAATGAATGATATAATAATTTGATAACACTCACTCAGTGTGAATAAAAGACTAATGTATGATATTGAGTGATACAATAGTAATGTTATATCATTAAGACTTTATGTTAATGAATGATATAATAATTTGATTACACTCACTAAGACTTTGAGTCTGCAATAATAACACCCCTGGCCATGGATCTTTGTGGAGGTAATTGTGAAGACTTGGTGCAGTGGGTTGAATGAGTATTTACCATATTAAATGGTGCTGGAGACATTGTAGTTGATAACAATACCAGTAATTCAGTCAGTATCGTTAATAGAAAGTTGTCCAAGACAGCATCCACAGAACTTCTATTGTTAATATATTGATTCTCTGTGTTTAAATCGGTCAACATCGGGCTTCAGTTCAGTTCTGTGCATAATAGAACTCCAACCAGTGCTGTGTTTATGGAGTATTACTCTATATACATATAGGTGATAGGAGCGATCAATAATGCACTTTAAGCATTCCGTATTCGCCCTCTGTGTTAATGCATGTGATGTTCCCATAATATAACCGGGAGAATTTAGATATTAAATTAATTATGTAGGTACAGGCTTTCTGTTGGATTAGATGATAAATATATGACCTTAAATGTTGTGTTACATGTAGAGAGAAATTTGGCATTTTATCCAGTTATGCTGGCATGTACATGTAGCAAGGGCTTAGGCAGAGGGGTATCCTCCTGTCCTTTGGACACTCTGATTTGGACACTGCCTTATTTGGACACCCTATAGTATTGTTAGAAATTTAAACATACAGGATAGGGGGAAAACAGACCCCTAATTATTTTAAAAAGTTAACCAAAATGACAAATTTGCACCCATACTTCTGATTTCTGGCTAAACCCCTGGCATGTAGTATTAGCATCTGTCTATAATAAGCTGCAGACTGACTACAGATAGTCAGTGGGAACCTTCTGTATTCAAATGAAAATAACTACAAATGTATCAATGAATTTAAAAAAAATGAATTCTAAGCAATTCATTTTTACATTACAAAATTTGATTTTCTTATCTTTAAAAGCGATACTTCCTTCTGCTTGATATGATCAGCCAGATATAGCATAGAAAATAGTTGATGTGTTGAAAGCTTCAATGCATGACCCATACCTAATATTATATCCACTGATCAAGATTTCTGATAACCGGTTATCATGTAATATGAGAGCTATTATTAGCCTTGGCAGCCGGCCATGTGCAACTTTGTGAGGAATGATTATCGATAAAATCAGAATTAATGGTAGTTCAAAAAATCGATGATTGGAGATAATTTATTGCAGCTATTCGGGTTAGTACATGTAAACATGTATCTCTCGACGAAGCAATATATAGATTTCCCCTCGCTTCATTCCTAACTTTTTGCAAAATACCAGTGAGTCAGTGACTGGTAAGTGCTTTGTGTTACTCTGGTGGGTTTCCAGTCACATGTACATGTAAGGGGAAACACAAAGCTGGTAGGTTTGTAGTGTCTTTGTGCCCTGTGATTGTCCTGTCTTGTCTTTTGCCTGTGAAATTGTATATGGTTTCGTTTTTTTCTTTCCTATGGGCTGGCATGCTATCATATAATATGGAAGAAATATCAAACAAACATTCACACTACAGGTATAAAGGTACTTGATGTCTTTGTGGCGTACCATTCAAAATCGGAACACTATACATTCCTGCTCCTGTGATGCTGTTAGTGTACATAAAAACAATATCTCTTACATTGAATGAAGAAAAGAACATCGATATAAAGTACATGTACATTTTGGCTTTTATTGAGCATCAAGTTTCTTCTAAACCACGTCCACATCATGTTGCCAGTTTAATATTATAAATTTATATGTGTAGAATACACATCTACTTTATTGCTGGGAGTTAAGAGGAACTCTGATGATCTCAGAGTCAACGAGCAGGAAAGTAATCATCAGTTATTGCATTTTCTTTTCTTTTTTTGTGGTGTGTGATTGTCCTGTCTTGTGTCTTCATTGCCATTGGCATCTTGAGTGGTGTCCTTTCCCTTGTGGGCAGACATAACACGGTTTGTTATCATGTTAGCATGTATATATTTTTGTTGTAGAGAAATACAATTTTGTAAAAGTCTGCGCCTTGCTAACAGGGCCTGCCCTCTATACATGTAATGCCTCAGAGGAGGCAACCACAAATGATATTACCAGCATATAAACAATTAAGTCATAAAGAGATGCAAAACCCTACTAAAAAGATGAGATTTTAATACTGACATCTTATTTGTACTCGTCTTTATAAAAAAACAGAAGTTTGACTATGCTAACACTTTATGTACAGGACATGTCTTTTGTGTTTCCTTGTTGAAATTCAATAACAAGCCAGATCAATTAAAGTTCTCATACTAATTGAAAGTGTTGAGAGTGTTGTGCCATGTTTTTCTAGATTATGTAAGCTTGTATTAATATTAACATGAAATTCAAGCCACCTTTGTGAAGCGTGCCTGTCATTCTTTTAAGGAAATTACATGTAATTGTCTGTGTGTGTCTTTGCCTGGAGCTCTGCTATCATTAAATGATGATTTATGACCGGAGTCGGAAGTTATAAACACCTTTAATGTATCTTGTGACTTCCTGTAGGTTTATAATTGAATTTAAATCAATCACTGGTGTGGTATAAACAGTCTGTGGGGTTTTATTCCACTGCATCTCCAGACTCAACAAATTTGTAGCTGTTTTTTTGTATTGATAAACACCAAGAACTAACTGTAACTGTACTGCTTTGCTTCCCCTGCTTCTCTTGTAAGTTCTTTTTATTGAGTCATGAACACATTTGATAGCGCCCTCTTGCTTAGAGCAGCAATGCTGCCTTTATTTAGCACTGGAGGAAAATGGACTTTCCAACATTATGGAAAAAGCATAAAACACCCATCAATGACTCAATCATTGGATAGCTGTTGTATTTAAGTGAAATAATCTAAATGCCTAAGGGTACCAGTTTTCCACCGTAATAAGGCAAGGTGCAATGTGAAGTGGACAATCGGTCGTCTTATAAGTCAAATACCCTTGAGTACAACAATAAACCCCAATCATACAAATAAATCAATTTCTGGGGTCTACGGCTGCCGTATCCCAGCCATAGAGCAAAGGTGACCTAGACATATTAGCCTGCGTAGTCATTCACCCCTATGGACATTTGCCCCCATGGGTCTCCTGTGGTCAAGTTGATTAATGCATCTCACTTTAACTACCTATAACCTTCCACCAATGGCAACCTTGTTTCGAATATCATTCACTTGGGTTTATGTGGAAAGGCAGCTAGTTGCCTGCGGTGAGTCGTGGGTTTTCTCCTTGAGGTACATGTATCCATAAATAACTTATTATTTTAATTAAAAGAACATGTAATATAAATTCATAAATATATTATAAGGGGCAAATGTCCATAGGGGCAAATGCCCTGGATTCCATAAGCCCTGTAAGTACATGTACTACAAGATGCAACCCAAATTTGGCCAACAATAACATGATGAACTGGGTCACAGACTGGCTGAACTAAAAATGTACCAAAAGACACACAAGATTAGCTCCAGGTTTTCTTTGTCAAGCTCCTTTAGTATTTTGTCCTTGGGTTTAATGAGGATAAATGAGAAGCAGATGTTGAAGCCTGCGACCAGTGCACCTCTTAGAGTCACTCAATGTCTTCTATGTACAGGTGCTGACAACTGGATGGAATAGCCACAAGATAAGGCCCAGCTTAATACTCAGATCTCTGGAACAATTGAAATGACAGTTGAAAATCAGCCAAGCGTATCCTGCATATTCTGCTGCAGCGCTTTCAGTTTTATTATGTTTCATATGACTCCTATCTGTCGGCTGGGTAAGCATGGACAACATGTGTCCTACACTACATAAAAAGTCTTCAGGCTGTAATGGCTTCCATACTCATTGAGTTGACAGATGTGGCCATTCTGTGAATCATCAAAACACTTTACCTGTACAGTCTTGCATTCTGTGCTACTTGGACCAGGTCCTCTCCTCTGCATCTTTTAACAACAGGGACAAACCCTTCAAATGCATGTCTGAGTGAACATTACTGTACCATACCTAATTGACTACATGTATATTGTAGCTTTATATCTGAATGGCATACCTCACCTGGGGATTTTAGGAAAGTAATATGTAGGTCCTGCATAAGTGATTCAGTTGAAGTTTACTGGATGTATCTGGGAGAACTAGATGTAAAACCGTGTAGCTGATGAGACAAAGGTCAAGTGAGCTGTCACTCAAGGTGAGTGATAGACTGATCATGTTTTAAATGCGAACTGATCTGTGTGAAACAATGTTGTTTAATTAAAAATACTCTTGAGTGTGGTGTTAATCACCAATCAGTTAATTTTCTCACATTCTTCTTGTTTCTTTTGACAAAAGTCACATCTCCGAGAAACGACAAGATACTGAGTGAAGTTGCTTTATTTTTGTTTTTGTTAAATCGTCATCATCATATTTACTCTGCCGAATTGGAAGGTGGAAACTCGTTGGTGTCTGGTCATAGCTACATGTAAAGGGCAGCACATGCTGGCCGTCCTAGTTACGCACTGTCTCATTGCATTTGTAGGGAGGGGCTACCAGTTGCAATCAGAGCTAAGAGGCCTTTCAGCTTCTGGATGTATTTTGTATGGCATCTTGTGATTGTCCTGTCTTGGGTTTGTTCCATGTGGGTGGTTTCCTCCATTCATTGGGTTAGCATGTCATTATGTTGAATAGTGAAATAGCAAAATGTATGACATTAAGCACCAATCAAATGAAGAGAAAATTATACAGAATATACATGTATAATGTATGTGTTCCAGACCTGTTCTGTTGGGGAGAACAGAAAGAATGGGGTCTCCACATGATTATGCAAACTAAATCTAGGAGGACCGTTTTACATGTTTGCAGTTTTCATCTAAAGTTGCATTTTGCTACTGATTTTGACAGATTTTGTCATCTGATTATCAATGAAGATTATATTACAAAGCAATTGAGCTTTATTTTTCACAAAGGCACATTTATGGACTTTAAAAATCAGCAAACCAGAGGAAAATGCAAATGTTTAGGATATCTTACCAAATCTTAGAGGACCAATTTTAAGGTTATGCTGGAAAAGATTACAGCATATGCCTGTGTTCAATTATTTGGTATACATGTAGGCCTCAACCCGGAACAAACCGTTCTTAACATTTATCAACTAAGTAAAGTAAATGTAGGACTTGAATAAAAGTACACAGGGATATATGGTGATACAGTATTTCGGTTTATTTAAGACCATTGTCAAGAATGATAGATATATATCTGTACAGAAGGTGCATATATATGCATCAGTGGGAATAATGAATAGTAGTGATATTGATAACTTAAGCTTACAGGCATACACGTAGTGTGACTGTGTGAATTGTTCGTTCAAATATTCCCACCTGGTCATTCTATAGACCGGTGTATTGTGATAGGGCAGCAAAGACCCAAACAAACTGTCTACTGTCACATACAGTGACCAATATATGACCAGAACAAAAATTAATTTGTCTAGACCAAACAGTGGAGTTTCTAAACCCTTCAGTATATATCACCATGTACTCTTCTTAAACCCAGGAACTCCATGGTTCTTTACACTCTAGCTACTTATATTCCCTGAACAATACTAGTAAAGTCATTGTTTCTTTTTAAAAGCTGTCATACCCCTTTACCAGCAAATAAGCTTGTCTGTACCTGCAAAAAGAAAGTTTTCTGTACATGTACTGTTAACGAAATATCCTTGAGTTTGTCGTCTCATTCCACTGTCCTTATCCAACAAGATCTTAGTTACATTTCCAGATTATTTATAACAACTGATCAATGTTACAGCTTCATAGTAAAATAACAGTTCAAAATATATTCCCATTTACATTGGTACAATGTTTTTTAGAATTTATCTATATTTATAAATGTCTGTTGGTTACCCATAACAACTTGATATTAAGGTGCATATAGTAACTTGTCTCTGGGAATATAAAACATGAGATGATTTATCAGATTTACTTTATCAACATCCCTTTGCCTGTGTGATTCATTTTTATAAATATATATAGTGTTAACAAACATTAATAAAAATCTAAACACACAAACCTGCCATGCCCTATTGATGGGTGGTTTACAGGGTTGACCCCTCTCCTTGACCCTGTTAGTTTCCTCCACTACCTGAATACAGGTATTATCCCTCCACAGTGACTGTCCTCACCATGACCATTCACCTGTACAGACACCTGTTCTTCTATCAGTACCTGTAATACAATACACAGATGAAATTAATTGATTACTGGTCAAAATTTGACAATTGATGAACATTCAGTTACAAGAATAACTTGTAAACTTTAAATTAAAAATTTTAAAATTTAAAAAATATATATACATGTATATATATGCTGTTTGTACTTAGCACTTGATGAACAACAATTTTCCAACATAACAAGAGTATGACATTAAACACCAATCAAACAATCAATCCATCATAACAAGTACTTCACATTTGTGTTGGTGTTAGCTTGACCATACACTGAGATGCCCTTCATCACAAATTAACAAGGCACAGACAGTTTGCCTGATTCAAATCCTGCATTGATTATTCACTTACATTTATACAGAGACCTGTCTTAATTTCACAAGTATTTTCAAGGTGATGATACTAGGACAGGTGTCATAATCTGTTGTCAGGGATTGGGCTGCAAGTGAGGTAAATAACCCTAACTGTGGTCTAAAATCAATCAATTCCTCAGTGAGCTATCTAACTAGTTGATTTAAGCTAACTGCATGTCATGGTGACAAGATTGTATCCTATAAGAGAACCAGTTTGAATTCAAGACACACACTAGAAAAAATATATTTTTTTATCAATTATTCTATTATATTTGAATGATTAATTGCACTTTGAACATTCCCTGTAAAAAAATATATATATAATGTTGAAAACGGATTTTTTGCCTTTAAATTCAAAAGTTCACTTCAAAAATGTATTTATAAATAGATTTGTAAGTCAGACAATGTAGATCTATGTCCGGATTATTTTTTCGCTTGCTCGACTTGATTCTTTAAGCTATTTAAAGGTTTAGTTAAATATAGTTGACAAATGTTAATCTGTAATCTTTAGTTGAATAGTATAACATTGTCCACTGAATGCTACAAAACACTGTTCATGTACATGTACTGACCACACACAAACACACATTGGTGGATATCTTTTATGAATTATTTCCAAATACATATCATTTTTCTGTTTGTTACAAAAATTTTAATACTTCAGGGTTTCTTTCTAATATTAATTTTGATCAATGTTTTGCCCAAATTTATACGTTTCCGGATTATCTAATTATTTTTGCATTTTGTCAAACTAGTGTGTTAGAAGTTTTGCTCTGAATTAAATATGCCCTCTGGTTAAGGGCAGTTTGTTTGAAGAGTAACAAAACTGTCTACTGAGAAGGAAAATTAACTTTCCAACACTATGAAGATATGAGCAAGTCATAAGAGATATTTTAATGGGTTGACATGCATTTGTGGGAAGCTGGTAACAAGTCAGAATTTCTCCAATTAATTCACATCAGGAAATTATTGTGTGTGGGTTCCATTGTGACTATAACAGGAGCTTTCCGCACCAAAGGTCCGTTTCTATAGAAGTTGTGAGGTTGTCAAGGTATCCGATCAGTGGAAAATGCAGGATAATCAATATGGAAGTACCATATAACATCTGTAGCTGTTTCCAGTCTAAATCCTTTCCTGTAGTTGCCAGGAAGCCTGACACCTTAATCCCATGTGCCCCTGTGTCAGGTAGAAAGCACGTGCTAATCAGGTTGGGTGTTTATATAGAATGATGTGATATCATGCAGTGGAATGCCTTTAGTTCTCTCTCAATAGATTTGACATCTATATTGTTTTAAATCATGACATACACCTAGTCATGTTCACAAACTATGACTTGGTAAGTATATAAAAACTTAACAAGTATATAAAAACTTAACAAATATATTTTAACTTAACAAGTATCTAAAAACCTGAAAGTGCATACATTGTTGTGCATTTACATCAAGATCAGATGTATTGCCCTTTAGACTAGAGGCTACTCCATGTACATTTAGCTCTACATACTGTGTGAATACTTGAAAAGGCTCATTACAATGTACATGTAGGCCTACTGTAGTTTTGTACTTGGATAACATTTATGTTCCACAATTCACAATGTCTTTGATAGTATTAAGAAAGATGAATGACAAGGTATTAATGTCTTATCATCAAGAATCACTGTGACTGGCGGTATAAGTAGTATGTTTCAAGTAAAGTCGTCTTCGACGGTGGGTTAGTGGTTAGGGAGCATCTCAAAACTCGGAACGCGTTCCCGTTCCATAGGAACAGATGTAGTTGCAAATGACTTAACATACCTTTTTCGATTCGATTTTGAAAATTAGACGTTTATAATCATCAAAACATTTTATCAGTGACCAACAAAATCGCCTCGAAGCAGCCGACAAAATCAGTGTAGTGCATTTCTACCTCCATTGACAGAAGAGCTCCACAACAACGTGCTCCAGAGTTGGAATGTGCTTTGATTTGTACTCCGCTGAATAAGTGCTCAAAACCTAGTAAAACCATCGAATAGGAGCACAGCTGAGGGTAGTCCGAGCGGCCCTGACGTTTTGTTTTTAATAATGCCTGACGGCAAAATAACAGTTTTTGCCCATCACAAAATAACTTAAAAACTATCGCCTGGGCCCCTCAGACTATAGCATGTCAGGGCTCGAAATGGCAGCCTGCAAATTGCCAAAAGCAGGCCAAAATTAAGTCAAAGCAGTCCAAGTTAAA
>JARFOD010031223.1:0-10599 GCA_031763545.1 Mopalia muscosa
AAAATAACGAAAATAATATTGCATGGTTCTTTAGAAAAGAGGATGGTTCTACATGGAACCATTTCGACAAAAACGGTTCTTTGATATAAGAAGAAAGGGAGAAATGCTTGGAAGAGTATCTGTAATGGTTCTTTTGTCTATCCCTGGTTTCATTGTGAATATTTCCTACTCTACCGGAAACGGTGGAATTAGCTGCTTAAGTGACAACGTTTTAAATTAAATTAAAACTTTATTATGTTAGGACAGATAATATCAATATAATAAATGTGATTTTGAATTCCACTGTTTATTACAGTCCTAAAATTTTACTTTTGGCTGAATTAGATTTATTTAGTTCGGCCTTCGGAATTTAATTTCTTAAAAATAACGCGTATCACAAACAGCAGCATATAAAATGCTAATCATAATCTATGTATTAATTATATTATCGTCATTGTTTAGAGTCTGTTTTATATTAATGAAAAGTGTTTCGATATTTCTCGGATTAATATCCCAATAAACTTGAAAGAAAAATATCCCAAAGATGATTGAAGATTAACAGAAACGCAAAAGAATCAACCTAAAGAATAACAGTTTAATAAGTGACACCCAAAACAAAAACTAAATATTCACGAATTGTCTAATTTGATTGTAGTAGAGAAAAAGCAGTGTGTTTTCATTGCGCGGACATATAAATGTGTGACAATAAGCAAGACAATGAATGGGGTTTTCTTACACACAAGATGTATTCAAAGATATATGACTGGAAGACTCAATGGAGTACGGCTTAAGTTGATATGGCTAATTATGTCCACTTTACAAGGCGATAAAGTTAATTTAACAGCTGAGAATATTAAGCATCCCATCCAGTGTTTGTTACATTTTTATACAAACTAAGTTGAGACAGGTATGTAAAGAATGACACAATATGCTATACGTGTCAATAAATCAATGGACATCTTTTTGTATGTTGGTGTCTTACGTATCTTATATGTATTCTATCCACTCTTATATCATGTAATGTGGAGTCCTTATGGGTGTCTTTCAAACCTATTGAAAGTAAACATTTCTTAATAAGAGTATTTTATAGACCGCCGTCAGCCAAGTCGCCATGTATGGAAGCTTTTAAAGACCAGATACATGGAGCTCTTTCAAGCCACAATGAGATGATAGTAATGGGTGATTTCAACCTGAATATGCTTCAAACCCAGTCATTAAAACCAGTTAAAAACATCTGTACTGTGTTTCAGAAGCAAAATATGATTCATGAACCAACTCGAATAACGGAAACCTGAACTAATGAACCACTGTGGTGTACTAAATATCGGCATCAGTGATCACAGTGCTGTATATGCAATTCGTAAACATAAAAAGACTAAACGTCAACTCAACACAATAATTACCGTTTCTTATCGCTGATTCAAGAAATCTGCATTCCTCGAGGACTTGGGAGAAACAACCTTGGGTTATTCCGGATGCTGCAGTTGTTGTTGTCCAGGACTGGCAGTTATTTAAATATATTTTTATTCCTGTATGCGGTAAACATGCCCCATTCATTAAATTACGCGTCAAATATCGCGATCTTGAATGGATGCCACCAAGTATATATCATTGTTACATGATCGTGATTATCACTTACGCAAGGTGCACAAATTTGGTAAACCTATTGACTAGTTAAATGCGAAGCGTCCGCGTTACCGATGTTACAACCTGAGCAAACAGCTTAAGCAAGATTACTATGATACAGTTATCAAATAAACAAACCATGACATTGTTAAATACTATGTGGAAATGTCTAAAAAGAAGTCTTACCTGCCAAGTCATGTAATTCAAATATTAATAATGTTAACTTTGATGGTGAAATTGAATCCGACCCATTGTTAATGGCAAATATTTTTTATAACTTTTTGCTACCATTGGAAGTAAGCTGTCTTCAGCTTTCGTCAAGCCGAATAATGTTCAAAACAGTAATGTTCTGACGCCATTTCATTTTGGATTCAATGATATGTCCCGAATTTTGCCATCGTCAACTGCGGTCTCTCTGTGTAGGTAAGTCTACTGGAATCGATGGCATCAGTAGCAAGTTGCTAAAGCTTGCAGCCAGCTGTATCGTTATGCCTCTTACAGATGTTT
Source organism: Mopalia muscosa (assembly GCA_031763545.1). Classification (NCBI taxonomy): domain Eukaryota; kingdom Metazoa; phylum Mollusca; class Polyplacophora; order Chitonida; family Mopaliidae; genus Mopalia; species Mopalia muscosa. The sequence goes on from JARFOD010031223.1 coordinate 2,113, forward strand.
TTAACATGTGGTTAAAACTAGCACAATTCTGGAAGATTGGAAACGCGCTCGCGTCACGCCAATCTATAACGATGGTCCTTAAGACGACACGAATAATTACACACCAATCTCAGTATTACTTGTTACCATGAAAATAATGGGAAAAGCTGTGCATGAGCAACTATATGATTTTATGTATCAACATAACCTAATGAACGATGTCCAGTCGGGCTTTCGTCCCCACCACTCCACAACGACGTCACTCGGTGACGTGACTGATTACATATTGACAAACATGGACTGTGGGTTACTTCCTGGTGCCATTTTCTTATACCTCAAAAAGGCATTGGACAAAGTCAACCATGATCTACTCCTTCAAACGTTAAAGTCGTTTGGAGTGTTGGGACTTGAGCTTGAATGGTTTGAACCAAAAAGCCTTTGTAAATGTTTTTTCTTCAGAACTCAGCCAAGTTACTTGTGGCGTTCCTCAGAGGTCCATTTTGGGGCCTCTGTTGTTCACCATTTTCATTAATGACCTACCTGATATTGTCAATGATATGTGTAAAGTTGGGTTGTATGCAGACGTTACTGCCATATTTTTCGCTGCGAAGAACGCCCCTGAAATAAATAATGCCCAAACCAAACTATGCTGAAAGTAACAAACTGGCTTTTTCAAAATAAATTGACTTTAAATGTTGATAAAACAAAGTCAATGCTATTCGGACGGAACCATCCAACGTCTTATTCGTTCTGTACCATTAAAATTATTTTCTAACGGTTCTAGTATCCAGTACAAATCCGGTGCAAAATTACCAAAAGCTAGTAATGCCAGTATTAAGAGACACCATGGAGACATAGATGATTAAACCTTAATTGTATCGGCCATTATTAAAAACCCCTTGTCGAATCCGAACGTTACAAATGAAAACCGCGATCATTGATTAAGTGAAGTAGTATTTAATGGTTATCCCATATCGGGATACACGCTTATTATAAACACTATTAAGTGCCTTAATTTCCGTCAAAGTTATTTCTTCAGCTGTCTTAATTCTTAATTGTTTTTGTTCTTACCCCAGAGAAGAAAATAGGATTTTAAATTAGTTATAAGATTAGATGTAGTCAGTATGATTAGACTAACTAAACTGCACTGGAAAACAAATTGATTGCTGGAAAAGAAAAGGGTAATAATGTAATTTGATGTGGCGCCAAGGATAATAAACCGTTACGCGAAATAGAATAACTGAACACGGAGTGTTATGTTGAGGATTTATACTAAAAAATAGAATTATATCCTTTTTTTATTTTATAGAAACGTCTTAACGTCTCGGTCTGTAACTTGGCGGCACAACATTTCGATGAAGTTTTGGTATGATTCTATAGATGCAATGCTATTTGAACCCGTAAATGTGTAATCAATACTAATATGTGGGCCGTATAATGACATGTCGGTGTCAATTTAATACGAAGCATAACCTTTTTTCTACGGGATGTAACCGGTTTTTATGAATTGCAGTTGATTTTAGCCGTTTAATTGTATTATAAGATTTGTTTTTTCAAAAACGGTAATTTATTTGACCAAACGAGGCTGTCGGAGCAGCTAATAACGAACATCAGTATGTACCTTCCGCTTTTAACATCTTTGGGTAGTTTTATAATATTTCGGTAAGTCAGATTTTGGATCTTCATGTTTCATTAACTACTTAGGGCCAAACGAAGCACTTTTTACGAGAGCATTTATTTTACGGCCGTAAAAAAACTACGTACTATTTTGTATGTTATACGTGCAACTGAGCACCCAAATTTGGCATGTATGACAATCTGGCGGCAACGGAACAACTGACTGCATGGGAGAGACGCGGAAAGTGGTTATGGTACATGAAGCTATAGTTGCTAGCCATGGTGTCACAGTTTGAGAATCACAGGAAACGTTCAGTGGTTGTGTGAGAGACCACCTAACACCATGTTTTAATTTGGACAGTTATATTATAGAGCCAATATTCTGACACAATAATGTAACTCTGATCACAGGATGAAAAAACTGTACTACGGAACTAAAGAAAGTCGGAAGAGCTCGGCCAGTTCCGTAAAACGTAAATTTTGTCATGTTAAATTATTATGGTAACCGGTTCCTCGTTCGTTCATCACCAGAATAGGATTTGTTTTCGTCCGTAAATCTCAGCTTATGATTTCTCATTATTTCTCGGCACAATTGTCGTCTGAAAACGTTTTGATTCATTTGCAACAAATGGTACGTCTACAACGGCAATCGGTAAATGTTTGTGGGAAGTGTTGGCTAATGCTAAAGAAACTAGAGTGTGTTGTTTTTACATAAATTAATATAAGTTTTTGCCCAGTTATGCTTATACATCTTCGGATGACTTTTTATGTACAGCTTTATTTTTTTATTTTATCTTTACCGTGTCATTTACAGAGAAGATTGTTTGAACAAGTTGTTCTTCTGGTTATCCGTAGAGTTTCGTGAGACAGTGTTCTATGTTCTTTGTTCATATGGAACTGTCAACATCAGAATTTTGTTATAGATGTTTATTAAACTTGATGACTCACATCGTTTCAAAACCTTTTGTCGGGGTGCTTGAGAAAAAAAGCAATGCAATAATATATACAGTAAGCCATTGGGCCGAAAAAAAAAAAGAGCTTGTAATAATGCTGTTTTAACCAAATTACTGTTCACATAGAGTGTGGGCTGCCTAATCTAATTCGTAGGTCATTCAGTGTATCGGCAGGGACATTATCAACCCATACACGATTCGGTTGATGTTATATTTACCATAATGCTCATAACGATTCAATAAAACGCACAAATAATCTGTATATTAAACGCGTGATATTTACGTTGATCTATATACATTGGTCTCAGTCACAGAGGCAGGATCCACCACACGATTGGAATCACGTTTACATTGACGACCTGCAACACTACATTTGGGATAATACAACACAGTAATGTTGTTATTAAAGTATAATGACATTGAGACATAAAACACATTCCATCTTCAATTAAACTATGATCTGGTGTACATTGTGTAAATGGAGCGGAATTTCTTAACACTAATAGTAATAAAAGCAGATCGGTCTTGGATTACTGGATTATAAATAGGGTCATATAGGTTTCTAGACAATGTATCATAGCTCGTGTATTCAGGAAGAATATAATAAAGTAAGGAATGGTTTTGCGTATATTTGGAGACTTTATTTACATATTTCGGGACAGGTGTCAATACGTGTCGTGATTGGGTATATCATCGTTATCGGATTATCTCTAGGTCGTGCTAAATGCATTTTTTTCTTCTGCTTACCAACTTTTATTATGTCTTTCTATTGAAGCTATATTCGAACAACAGTCAAGTCTTGGTTCTATTACAATTGTGATAAGGTTTTCTAATAATAAAGTTATTATTCCAACACAGGAAGATTTCATATAGATATAGTGTACAATGGAAAGTGTTTGATATCTAGTTTTGATAAAAGCTGAACAATGTAATTGATATGGATTTAAATTCAAAACGTTTTTATTTTATTGATTTTAAGCTTTTATATACACGATATCCACTTTATATCGAACATAAAATAAATGGCTTTCAAGCTAGCACGAACGAATTGCTCTTCTATTTGGAATTATTATCCTGAGGTAAAAATTACATCAAAAAGCACTATTGTCTATTGTTTAAATGAACAACGAATATTAAAATCGATATCTCAGCGTCTCACACAAGATGCAAGAAGCTCTGATAAACTTCTTTAGGGGGTGAATAGACTAAAGCCAGCCCGGAATGGCAACGTACTCTCTGGAGACAATATTCATTTTTGCTATATTCCTCGGTATGGGATTTGTTATGACAGATCCTTTTTTATGACAAGATTTTCATGCAGTTGCAACAAACGGCACGATGCTTACAACGTCTAGTGTTTGTTGAATGTATTGATTAGCTTTAAAGAAACATTTTTTCCACAGTTTTGTTGCTATTGTCCATTCATGCAAAGTCAGACTGATTATTTTAAACTTTTTCTGCGTTGCTTCCTTTAATTTTTTTATCCTTGCCTTGACATTTGCAACTCAGGTTTTTGTCTTATGTTAGTGTTCGGGGTGAAGTCGAGCCACAAGCAGAAGTTGTATTCTTGGTAACACGTATGTTATTCTCTAAAAAAGACACGACTGAAAACTCAAGGGTATCTAACTTAATTCTCGACTTTCCACTGGTGACAATTAGTGGACAACCAGGAACAAATGACAAAGAAACCCATTCACGAACTTCGCGAATCAATTAACCAATAAATCAGGAGTCAGCTAAAATAAAGTCGATGTAAGAGGCGTATTGTCGATTTACGATCACACATGCGAAATTCAATATTGTATCAACCCTACGGAAGGGAAATTAACATTGACACTGTCAATAGCCCAGTTTAGCTGGGGTGTTATTGGCAAATAAATCGTGAATTAACAGCAGACGGCGAAAGACGTACCTTGCACATCTTTTTGGCACATAATTCTTATGCATGTAGTTATCTCCCCTGGGCTATACATTATATTGTGCACCAGAATATACAATATATCCAATATATTCGATTTGATATATCGCCGAGACCACACATAGAACAAATTCAGTGTTAGTTTCTGTATTTTTAGATTCAGGACACTAACGAGAAGTCATTGTCAGTGTTAATCATCAACGCTTTAATTGTATTGCTGCAAGACAATCTGGATGTCCCGCAGCCTTTAAGCTGTAATGTTTCTCTGACGTCCAATTCAATTTGAGGATTTAATTCAGCCGTTATATCACAGTACCACTCCGAGCACAGCTCTTAAATGGAGCTTTAATTCAGTTTGTATCCATCTGGAAGAATGCAGCTCACCTGAGTTAGTTTTAATGACGATCTGGAAGGTGTTAAGCTGATAAGTTACTGACGAAATTAAATGTACAATACAGATTTCTTTGTTGTGGATCTTAGAGGACTTGACACGGACAACAATATAGACCTACAATTTTTGTATTTCCAAGAGCATGTCTTAAAATATATACATCTAAGCGATTAAAATACATGAAACAACTGACGTCATTGACAAGGGACTAGTTTGTACTACTTATAGATGAGAGTAATTTGTAATGATTAAGGGATACATGTACGTGCATTTTTTTATGGCCCTCTTCCCAGCACCAACGGCCTTTGGGTTGAATCGTTAGTTCTTCATGTTTTATATATTGTAAACTGGAGTCATTTGGCATAAACAATATGACAAATTTCTTTCAAACCCTTTTTGCAGGGAGACACTACAACAATTAAACAACAACATAACATTTATCCATGATACAAGCGATACAAGGCCCAATGCTGTCCGATCGAGTTTTATCCACTCGGGAGTTCAACTTGAGGCCTGAATTATGTTTTTGTAAGGGCTGATTATCAGTAATTGCTGACAATTTGTTCAAATAGACATCATTGTTGGGATATCTGTTTTTCGGTGTTTGGGCAATTTTTCTTACTGATTTGATCACAAGCTACAAAACCACGATACATACGATGTCATCAGGACACGGTAGCTTTACAGACAGCTTTGGGTGTAATTCTGTACCTTTCCCGATAGAAACGTCATATTGTTTTATTTCATCAGTGCTTTTAACGCTGAATGTAATTCTACACAACCAATGAAAATATTCAGTGAAAAGTGGCTTTACTTAATAATAGAACAATTCATGGAATTTCCATCTAAACGTCATTAAATTTCAGTTGTTATGACTATATTGCGTTTAAACTTTGTTTAAATACACTTAGATAAATGCCCAATCTTTTAAATGGGTGAAAACCCGAAGATCGATGTACTTCATCAAATGTAGTTAGATTTACCAATTTGATAGGTCGTGCAAGCATCAAACAGTTTGTAATTATAACCTTATTATGTTTGCCGTTTTAGTAAACCATCTTCCCAGAACCAATTGACTGTGTTTTACTCGCCAATATATCCAAAATGCTAAACAGGCGATCGCTCAATGACCAGTCCCCTGAGATATTACCGGTCAGCTGGTCCCATTCACCCTTTCCTTGGAGGAGCACCCGTCCAGTTCTAGCTCGTCAATGGTAGGTAATCTGTTACTCGCCAATTCTTCGGTGACGAATCATCATTCAATTAAATGATTTCTCGATGACTGACCAATCGAAATAATCTGTTCAAATTGACGTTAGAAACGACAAGAATTAGTCTAGATGGGTTAAGTTTTACAGAGAACGAATTATATTTCAGTAAATTGATCGCTTGTAGGGAAGACCCAATTTACCCGAAAAGAGTTCGCATAATGTTGTGAAGAAAGGTAAATAGAAACCTGTTTCTGAGCCGTTAAACACACGCATATAACAGGTTCAGACATTGTAGGTGAAAGTAGCAGTAGATCCGCATAAACTGATTCAAACACAACACCGGCAGAGAAATATACCGAAAAGGAGAGTATTTCTATTTCCCGGTGAAAATAAAGTTCTGAGTCTAAATAATTTGAATTCATTACAAGTATCGAGGTGAGTTATGTCTCTCTGTGTGCTATACGGCCTTTAATCTCCTGGAAATCTGGATCCAGTATATCATTTGACCTTCACGATAACCGTGTCAGACACTTGTCGACTAAAGTAATTTGCGTTTGTTAGTTATTCATCATAATAGTATCAGATCATAAAACGGGGTTAGAATATGATTTAAAGGTTCACCTTTACAAGGATTAAACGATAATTGAAGCTAACTTCGGCAAAACTAAAAAAAGTGTCTTCGAAGAGTACACTTATCTGTACCTGTTCGACTGATTATCTGTTTATCAATGTCCCTTTTCCTATGGGATAAAGCAAACCGCTCCGGGTCTTAGCCCCGCCAATATACTAATGAGGAAATGTTTCTCCATGTTATGTCATTGAGAACTTGGCCACTGCCAATGTGATCATTTTGTTTTTAAGGTTACAAACTGATTCTAAACTTTTTTTGAGTGGTATTTGCTCTCTCGGGCTTGACTTAATCTGACAAAAGATTAATATTTGTTACATCGAAAAATGATTGATCTAATATCTCATGTTTTGTTTGTACGATTATTATTAACTGAACATCGGTGAAATAATTAAAATTGAATATAATGTAAATAAAAAAAATGGTTTTTTTTTGCTAACCTGCTTACCTTGTTAAATTGAACGAAGGGAATAAAGACTGTTTAAAATCTATAATAAAGGCATCTTTCATCAGGGGGTGGCACTAACTTTAACTTTAGTTCCAAGTATCTATGATTATTTATTGGTGAGAAAGTTTTACTTAACACAGACGAAAAACTCTATCATTTGCTTGATCCGATATATTTGATCAGCTTACAGCAATATTAAAGAAGTAAAAACGTATCCGCCACCAGGATGAGAGAACTACTTAGTGTCAATAATTGCCAATGAATAACATCCCAATGGTGCGTCAGAGAGATCTGTACAACACATAAGTCATCAACCATCCTCAGCAGACTGTAAATAGTGAGGAAATCAGTCCAGCCCCCAGGGATTACTAAGAAAGAAAGGTATTGTACGGCCCAGACTCGTTTCTAGACACTATCAAGCACTAGTGTAAATATATCTATTTATGGTCATCTGAACCGAAGTCAAAGATCTCATGCTAGATATTTACCCAATTACATACGCATCAAACCGTTTCCAGGGTTGAAGATACAAATGGATATTTTTAAACGAGAAAACAAATTGAATAATTCAATAATTCAATACACAAATACGTCAAACATGTGAACTACTGAACAACATGATACATTTAGTTCGGTGAAATCCTCTTTACCAGAGTATGTACACCATCGACACACTTAAATAAACAGTGCCTATTTAATATGGCCACAAAATACTCCACTATGTTCTGAACCCAACACAAATGCCAGCCGTGAATTCTCTACACCGTCCGGACTATGTTATTAGCTGATATGGAAACAAAGATGCATATCATAACGGCGACGATCATGTGATATCAGAGATGATGTGAGCCTTTAAATTCAGAAATTCGTACTGAAGTCTCAAACTCTATCACCGTTTTGTACAGCCTTAATGCGTGTTTAACAGCTAGTAGTAGGAATTCTGAATACTTGACTATTAATTCATTTAAGTTTTGGGAAAAACCTGTGTTTGGAAAGTTTGCTGTTTATCGTAAGACCAACTTTTTTATTTATTTTTTCTTTCTTATCCCGTTCAGACGTGAACTGCATTCATACTAAACTTTTAAATATATTGCATGGTTCTTTAGAAAAGAGGATAGTTCTATATGGAACCATTTCGACAAAAACGGTTCTTTGATATAAGAAGAAAGGGGGAATACTTGGAACAGTATCTGTAATGGTTCTTTTGTCTATTCCTGGTTTCATTGTTAAAATGTCCTACTCTACCAGAAATGGTGGAATTAACTGCCTAAGTGACAACGATTTAAATTAAATTAAAAGTTTATTATGTTAGTACAGATAATATCAATATAATAAATGTGAT
>JARFOD010031245.1:0-10598 GCA_031763545.1 Mopalia muscosa
AACCCGTGAACGGTAAATCGAAGCATGTTCGGTTCAGGAAGCGCACTCGCTACCACTGAGCCACGGCCGCGGGCCTGACTGTTATAAGGAAGAATTCCTAAATATTATACCAGGGCAGAAGATTTGATTTATGGGCATCCGGGAATTTGTCCGTCTGTCTTCAAGTCATATATGATTAAATGGTTGAATATAACCATAGCTCTCAGCGGGGAATTATATGATACAGAAGAGTTAAGGATTTACACCTGGCAGTGCAGCGTAAAAAAATGTGCATATCCACTTAATTGTATTGGTTTTAAATTCATTTCATAATTGGTCATCGCAAGACATTGGTGATTCAGAATGCTTATCGTCCATTTATGTGTAAAAGCTTGTTCATTGTCATTCTGTTAAAAGTTTGTAATTCCAGAGAGTTCGTCTGTAGCCTGCTATGCCTGTGAAGATCAAGACAACCCCAACGACTGCCATAAACTAGACCGGTGTGGCCAAGACGAGGTAATAATTGCTTAGATTAGACCAATCCAAGCCATAAACACAGTACAACATTTCCAGAACTTAATACATTCAATAAAAGCATGTCGAGACATAGTTCTTACTGTTTGCTTAACTCTCTCTGGTAATGGCCTCAATAGATGGATCTATTGATAAACTTTGTCGATTTGTCCGTTATTCTTTTTAAAATTTTTTGTATACACTGTTTGTCATTTCTCCTGATTTTATCGTTGATTTTTACTGCCGATTTGTACGTTTATTTCTTTATATCGTTGTTTTTTTTTGTTTCGTTGATTATTACTGTCGATTTTTGTGTAGTTTTTGTATATTTCGTTGGTTATTACTGTTGATTTTACGTTGTTTGTTTTTTATTTCGTTGATTATGACTGTCGATTTTGGCGTATTTTTTTTTATATCGTTGATTTTCATTGTCGATTTTTATGTTTTTTTTATTTGTTGATTATTACTGTCGATTTTTACTGTTGTTTTTTTTTTATTTCGTTGATTATTACTGTCAGTTTTTACGCTGTTTTTTTATTTCGTTAATTTTATTGTCAATGTGTACGTTGTTTTTGATTTTGTTGATTATATCTGTCGAGTGGCAGTTGGCGAATGATTGATGGCAACAGAATCATCTTCCTGTTGCCCTGGTGCTCTCATAGCTAAAAGGCAATATTCATACAATCTCCTATGGCATCCTTGCCATGCACCTTGTGGTTGTCCGGCCTTGTGTTTTTTGTTGCCAGTGGCATTGAGGAGGGTGTTTTCCTCCCCAATCAATCAATCAATCGATTAATCAATCAATCAATCCATCTCAATCAATCAATTAAGCAAGCAAGCAAGCAAGCAATCAACCAATCAAACAAACATTTAAAAAATCAAGCAAAAAACAACCAACAATCGATATATTTCAATATTTTAAAATTATTTTCGACAGATTTGTTATGCGGAGAAAGTGATCACTGACAGCCCTCATGCTAGATATACACTGGGATGTTTATCGAATCAGGTTAGTTAGGCCATCAAAATATTCCAAGGCGATTTCAATTGGATCATTGTACCACACCTTTATAGCACTGATGTAGAAGAAATCAGAAAAATTTAAAATTGCATAGAGTTTTTAGCTTTGGTCTTAAACATAATAATCACAGGCAACGGTGCTAGTTTATTTTACACGCGTCAACATTATTAAAATTAAAATCATATAACTCTATCTCGGTCACTGGTTGGATGTGCAAATTAAGGCTGCGATTTTCTGTCGCATGTTTGCCGCACACGAGGAGATGGGGCAGACAGACGGCGACGAGTTGCAAGATATGAAACATGTTTGATCCCTTGCGACTTGTGGCCGACAGTGTCTAGTCGCTTAGCAATCCTGCCGCACACGTTTGCGATTTCGTTCATGTCTCCGACATGCGATTTCGTTGTGATATTTAATCGCCGACGGAGAATCTCTCGTTAGCGGAGGGCCTCAGGCATACTGTTAAAGACTCTCGGCTTTACCTCTCGGCTTTTTTGATAGCTTACTTATTGATAAAATGATGTCACAATATTGGTAAATATTCGGCCAATTAAATCCCTTCATTCAGCATGAATTAGACGTATCACGTCTCCATGCAGCTTAATGGTAGTGCTGTATCCATTCTCAGATTTGCAGTTACTTGGACAATGGGGTACAACCTATAGGAAAACGTTCAACCCATCTCTGTCAGAAGTGCTGTACTACATCCGGTTGTAATCTGGAAGTATGTGGAGACAACCAACCTCAACAAACAACATATGAGGTCAGAATGATTTACTGTTGGTCCTAGTATTAACAAATTTGGCCATATTTTAATAATTGCATTTAGTTTATACTAGCTACTTAGTTTTAGGATTTCCTTTGTGCTACCATCTAGTTGAGTGCAGTATGTTTCAACTATGCTTTACTTATTACTGGACGAACATTAATTTTCCAAGAGATCAAAACACTTCCCAGATTAGGGCTGTGTTAGTGTGTGGTTAGGATAATCTTTACTTCAAGTTTTACTTTCTCGCGTTAATTATCATGTACATGCAGTCAGCTAACGCGTAATCTTTAACGTCACGTGATGCCATATATATATTACCCGTCCTCATAAGTGAAATACCCTGATCTATCAAACAAACAAATCTTCTCTAAGTAAAAACAAAATAGTCCCTCGGCAATGACGTAAGCTATATCGTGACACATAGCGTGAATATGAAATGAAATGGGCCGTCAATATATTCAAGCCAAAGTCTCAACTATAGATAGAATGATTATGTCTCCATTTTACAAAGAGTTTCGAGCAATGACGTATCGAATCGCAATGCAGCTGGCGAAGGAATACCTTGACCAAATTACCAAATATCAGAACCCGTTCCGCGGAAGTATATAGTGAATATATATAAATTTGAATATTTAGTTAAAATTTTTTCAGTTAAAAGTGCATTTTGTCTTAGAAAACACTGAACAAATAAAATACATAATGTGAATTACAGAATTGTTGTTAAATGTTGCGAGATTAAAACGAGTGCTAGGTCCGAAGCTCTGGTAGAGATTCTTGGGTTTCCACCTTACAACGGTAACGTTAAGTCGCCATAATAAGTGGTTTGAGCTTCTGCTCATCATATTACATTCGGAAACTACTTCTGTTTTAGCCTGTGTCCCTTGTTATGTTTTATCGAGGGTCTTTAAAAGTTAATTAAAATGTCGGTTATTATTTAAAATAATGTTTGAACATTTTTTGGAGAAAATTTTTCTTAGCTTAACGAAATACTAAAGTACCTTTATGAATACGGGCCATTTAATTGCCTCAGGTGGCTTTCTGGAATAATTTACAATGCCAAGTGTTGACAAGAAACTTAGCTATTGTCACATTATTTTACAACATTTTATTATGAAATTTCCAGGTGACACAAGAGAAGACCACCAGATTCCTTTCCTCCTCCACCATTGGAACCACGATTCCATCAACAATTCGCTCTAGTAAGTGTGGTCATACTCGATTCCATTTTCCGCTGATTGTTTGATGTCCTCAAGGGTATTTCACTTATATGGCGACGGACTGTCCACTTCACACTGCACCTAGCCATATTACAATGGAAAACCGGGTCATTTTCTGTTGAAGACTGTCACGTGATACATCAGTTAGAGCCTTATAGCCAAAAAATAACACTTTGCAATCTAAGCTTGAAGGTCTGATTTAGAATTCCTTACCGCTAATTTTATCCAAACTTTCTTTCCGTGTTGGTATCGTAATTAAAACGTCTGCCGTGATATCTTTTTATAATGAAAAATGTACGAGCCCACCTTCTAAGGATTTTTGTAACGCAATCGATTTACATTTATTAAATTCTGCTTATAGAAACTCAGTTTTTTTCTGCTGCTGGGAACTCACCACAAATTGAATCAACTATATTATCCAATCAAAACCGTGTTCCGTCGGTTATCCAGACGACCGGATGTAACGTAAAAACGTCACCTGGCATTGTAATGTGGCATAAGACCACTATTAATTTGCCATAAGCCTCCCAAACTTTCGTTGAGCGGAAACGCCTGGCACATACATTAATCAGTTTTTTTGAAGTTCAATGTTAACATCTTGACAGGGCATGACCGGAGAAATGTTGCGCTAGAAGCCCTGGGGTGTCATAGGGGCTAAGCCACCGTCAAAATGTAAACAACAACCAAATCAGCCCTCCATCACATGGTGATAAATAGACCAAATGTGACCTTTTTAGGCTATAATATTACACTGGCCAGAAATCTCCACTCAATCACTTCACATCAATAGCAAAAATTTATACTCCATCAAAGACCATGTCCAGGACCAGCACAAATAAAACAAGACAACTTACCATTTTTAATAAGAACTACATCGGAGGCTAACAAAACAGGAAGTAAATAATGCTGGTCTTACGCCATGTGGAATACAACTCGTATAATTAAACATCAGTCGCACCACAAAACTGAGTATGAGCAAAGACCATTGGTTCAAGATACCATCTGTCATTCGTTATTTATTGATACTCAAAGTACGATTGTAAGACTTATATCTTGTTGCAAGTGACTGTAGCCAGAGTTTGAAAATTATGTATTTTTCTCGCACTGGTATGTTTGTTTGATTGTGGTTTAACGTGGTACACTTATATAACGATGGCTTGTCCATTTTACGCTGTTCCTGGCTCAAATCTGGTGAAAAAACGAGTGGAAACCACCCCGCAATTGCCGGAGTCTTGTCGTCTTACTCACTTATATACCGGATGGGGGACAGACTGACTCGAACAAGTCAACGGTGTATCGTTGTAATAGAATAAGCATAATGAATAAAATAAGTTCTAGAATTGGAACTCCAATAGTCTTCCACGCTCTCAAAGGTCTGTAAGTATTATTTGATAATTATATGTTGTATTGTAAGTAAAACTTTAGTTAATCCAGCGATTATAATTTGTGTTATTTGATTAGATTTAATCGAACCACGGCACGCTGCAAATCTGGGTATTTAGATTAATTTTACTAATTATAGTATAGATAATATCCATAGATAAGCACATATAAAGAATTAGTCGAATGGATGTCACTTAGAATTACTCTGTAACGTTACCAAAATACGGCTAGTAAACAACGTTTCAGTTGCGCAGTGTGTTGGCTTACATATTAGTCAATGAGGGTTAGCCTAACATTACTCTGCAACGTTGCCAATATAAAGCAAGTAAAAAAACGTTTCAGTTGCGTAGTGTATTGGCTTACGAACTAGCGAAAAGGGTGTAACGTAACATTACTCTACAACGTTACCAATATACGGCTAGTAAACAACGTTACAGTTGCGTAGTGTGTTGGCTTACGAATTAGTCAAAAGGGTGTAATGTAATATTACTCTGCAACGTTACCCATATAAGGCCAGTAAAACACGTTGCAGTTACGTAGTGTGTTGGCTTACGAATGAGTCAAAAGGGTGTAACGTAACATTACTCTACAACGTTACCAATATAAGGCTAGTAAATAACGTTACAGTTGCGTAGTGTGTTGGCTTACGAATTAGTCAAAAGGGTGTAATGTAATATTACTCTGCTCCGTTGCCCATATAAGGCCAGTAAAAAACGTTGCAGTTGCATAGTGTGTATGTCGACAAACGTTCTGATAATTTTGTAAGTTTGGAGAACCTAATGGTCAGTGGAGTTTTCTGGAAGGGGAAAATTCGTGGAAGAAGTCTTAAGGTTTCTTTTCATTGAAAAATTAGGTTTCGCTCAGTACCCAAATATATAGGACAACGATAACAATTCGAGTCAAGTCAAGTTACAGGAACGAGCTATTCAGTTCTTCTCCGTACAAATATTTGAAGTTATACAAAAATATAATATATATATATATATTACATATACCTATACACACATATGCAATACGTTACAAATAGCAAAACTGAATTATATCAATAATTAATCCTATATCATTGAGAAATGTTAAGTCGAGTATCATTTTTGGCAGCAAGTACTTTCTAACGTAATTTTAGCCCTTAACAATGTATGCAGCTACAGAATTTAGTTTTTGTTTATTTTGGGTACAATAACAATTTGAATTTATGCATTTATGTAAATGTTTTTTTAAAGATTTCTTTCTCAATTGGAAATAGACAGGACAGCATAACATGAAATGGTACTCGTCTTCAATTTGTACGTCACATAATAACATTTTCTTAGTTCCCATGGCATATCACAATGATAGTGGTATTCAGCCCTTGTATACGGTTCGGAAGTTAATTCTATAAATGACGTTTCAGCCCCGCCTTTAACCAACCCTGTTCGACTTGTAAATGGAACGATAACTGGGGGACGTGTTGAAATACTGCTGAGTGGACAATGGGGCACCATTTGTGACGACGGTTTCGGGTCTGAGGAAGCCGGAGTGATTTGCCATATGTTAGGATACCAAAGGTAGTTTTATGTCTGATTTTTACATTAAAATTAGGTTAATTATCAGTTTGTACGCGCTTCACTTGGGAATGATAGGAATGAATGATGATTAGTTTATTGCACAAACCTCGGAGTTTATCAGCCTTTAACATTTACTCACGCTACACTCTGGTCCATTTTCGCTAACAGAGAGTTTTATTCCGAGATACTCTACCATACAACCCTTGGTTGACCGGGGCGCTGTAACCAGAATCATCAGCCACGCAATTGATTGATTGGATGCCTGGGAACTTGTAGCCATCTAATCACATGGCGTGTTATGATAATGCTGCATAATCACCACTCGTGGGGTAACTCTTGATTGTAATAACGACCACAAACTTGATTCACTCGATAAGCATCGTGTTGACGAGAGGTAGTTTGCACTAGTAGTAATACTCGAGCGTATTTATAGGTAGTAAATCTGTGCTAATCTAGATAGGTCTCTAGTAGCAGATTAAAGTACTAATCTAGGATTAGAGACTGGCCTTCAACGTGGAGCGACGTCATTTTTTCTAGTACTAAAAATCAATAGTATTTTGAACAACTGGCCCCTCCCTAGTAGATATTTCTGGTTCGCCTGAAAAGCGAGCCATCGTCGCTTATCTTGCTTGTGTTACATGCAATGTTTGACGATTCGTGACAAAAGTAATAGTATTAAATATTAATTTTACGGTTAAATTTTGACCTTTTTTCGTTTGTCTTTCATCATTCATAACATCTATCACAGTCTGGATTTTTTTAAACGTTTTTCTTGCCTTGTAGAGAGAATGCCTATGCAATGAACAAAGCTTATTATGGACAGGGCACTGGTCCTATCTGGTTGGATGACCTTTCTTGTTTTGGGAACGAAACTGATATTTTAGATTGTTTTCATCGACAACCCATTGGAACAAGTAACTGTGGCCATTCCGAAGATGTCGGTGTGACGTGTTGTGAGTATATTTATATGTAAACTATCTGGTAAAGTCCCCAGCGCCAAATCGCCAAAGTTTTCAGGGTTTGGATCTGACGTTGTACAACAATACTTCAAAGTTAATACAGTTTCGAACAACCGACCTCCAGGTATATCCGGTTGCGTATAACACAATAATTGTTTATAGATCCAGGTACCTGCCAAGGCGTACTGCATTTTCAATACAGCTGATTCCCATCGCCGTTAGAGGATGCCACTTTCTTTTCAGACAGAAACGTTGCCATTAAGTCTTTCGGCGGACTTCACATTCCTCTCAGCCTTACCGTTTGTTTGAAGAAATCCCTGTAACTGTCGCCTGGTCAAAGACGTTTGACTGAGAAAACACAAAATTCCTAGGAATAAAAGGTCGTGCAGTAATACAATAGATTCACTTTTCATTCCATGTGTAGCCCTATATGAGTAGTAAAATGAGGTCGGTTGCTTTCATGTTCTCTAATTTGTCTACTTAGTAGCAAATCAGAATAGGCGTTAACACAGACAAAGCAATGTTTCTTCTTAAATTTATAAATCCCACACGCTGCTTTTCCATGATGGTGTGTAGGCAGCTCAATAAATATCGAGAGGCACACCAGCCGTATTAATTAAATTGTTTGTTTTGTTTGTTTGATTGGTGGTAAACGTCGTACTTAAGGGTATTTCACTTATATGACGACGGATTGTCCACTTCACACTGTACACAGTCTTATTGCGACAGAAAACCGAGAGGAAACCTCGTATAAAAAAACACCCCTACGATTGCCGGAGCCACAACATGTTACTTGCTCATATACCTGATGGTCGAACGGCGGACTCGAACCCATGGACGGTAAATTGAAGCATGTAAGTTCAGGAATCGCACTCGCTAACACTGAGCCACGACCCGCGGGCCTTATTAATTAAAAGACTACAACAGTTATCACACTTGCAGTGTTCAGTGTTCTTTATTATTCGACACATGGCGTCTCTGACGCCGACTCTTGGAATATCGCTTTCAGCACCAAGATAGTTTAGTAAATTAGGCTTGTTGAAAGATAAATGTTTGCAATCCTTCGTGAACACAAGATTCTTGCGTTTCTATGCAATTACATATTTCCCTACTAATCCCGCCCCGGAATGTGTCACGAATGATATTGCTATCTAGCAGCATATCTTTTGTGTTTTGCCATCTGGTCATTCGCTAAATAACCACAAGATTCTTAATCAACACTGGATTTTGTTAAGAGGCCGACGCGATGAAGTGTTGACATTTGAAGAGATGGCAAACGCGCACCAGCTTGATTTGCTTTAAAACTCTTCCGTATACACAATCCAACTCTAGCTCTATTGACAATCTAGTATTCTTCCGTGATCTTTCCCCACGGTTTTGGTCGTGAAACGGGAAAGCACTACTTTATCCTAATTTAGATGAAGAGAGGCCCTAGGCTACGTGTGTACGCCAACATTCAATTTCATGCCGCGCATCTTGTGTCGGCGCGCGGAATCATGGGATTCGGCTGAGACAAACCATTCAGCATCAGCCGAACACTGTACCTCTCGCTATAGAGAGACTATCCGACGTACTGCTGCTTATTTGTATTCTGACCTAGGGGTCCGACGAATTACCCAAAGATAACCAAAGATACCCGAAGATACCCAAATATAGGCTAAATGTACCCAAATACACACTGTGCTGGATTAATTAAGCGTTTTTGATTCTAAATATGTACTTTGACCCTTGATAATTTATTACATGTACGACTTAAACGACTATTTATTACCGAAATGCGTGTGCGGTCGGCCATCCGCCATTTTGTGTCCTATAAGGGCGATAACTCTGTTTTGCTTTCACAGTCAGATCTTTCTGCGAGACATCGGCTCACACCCAAAGAAATTAGGCTTATGTTTGGAGAATGTTGAAATATAAATTTCTTTTAAAATTCTTGCGATTGCATTTGTTGCTGGGATAGAAAATTTAACATTGCTTGCATGAATTTTTTTATCTTTTGAAAATTTTATTCTGGTTAAAAAAACTTGTGCAGTATGTATTTGGGTACATTCAGCCTATATTTGGGTATCTTTTGTTCCCAATACCTACAGACATGACTATTCTAAAATTATGTAATAATGGCCATTTTGTTTAACAGAATTTGGTGAAATGCATTACCATTCGTTGTCCTTACTGGAGGAAGCTACATACCAGTGTGAAGTTAATCTGTGCTTTTATTCTCTACTTATCAAAGTCACAATATCTACAGACGTTGAATATTCTAAAATAATGTAGTAACAGCCATTTCGTTGAACGGAATTTGGTCAAATGCAATATCATCCGCTGTCTTAACTGGAGAAAGCTATAACCCAGTTTGGAGTTTATTGGTGAATTTATTCTCTACTTATTGTATTCACAACACATACAAGCATAAATATATATGCTAAAACTACATAAAAAGAGCCATTTCGTTTCACGGAATTTGGTGAAATGCAATACCATCTGACGTCTTACCAGGAGGAAGCTACATATATGTACCAAGTTTGTAGTTTATTGGTGAATTTGTTTTCAAGCTAGCATATTCACAAACATTTGTGACAGATGGAAAGACGAATGGGCACCAAATAGCATTTCTAAGTCCCCCCTACTATAGCAGCCCCCTCCACGCCCTACTATAGCAGTGGTGGACAAAAAACCTATACAATGCAACATCACTGGCAAAAAACAGATGCATCAAATTTTCCCTTTGCTCGGTTTGTTTGTTTATTTGATTGATTAGTGTTTAACGTCGTAATCAAGGGTATTTCACTTACATGACGACGGCCACAAATACAGAACATCACAAACAAATCTGCTTCACATTACCCTTTAGCTCTGTGAACACCAGGGCAACAGAAAGCAGCCTCTTTTCTCGCCTCTTGTGATCGACCGAGGAAGCCGAGGGAGTATTCTGCAGGGCCATGACCCACTCGCTCCCTCACAGGGCGACGCTTTTATAACTAAATAATTTTAAATCAGTTGGCGGATATTCAGCAGCATATTTTAAGGTATGTAGACTTTCACAGAGCTAACTACATAGCCAATGCAAACAGGCATATCGATCGAATTATCTATTATTCCATATCTTTCAGGAAAATATACTCTCCCCAAAAAGAAACGCAACATTATTTTTTTATATCAAAATGCGAATTTTCAACATCGTTTTAAATACAGAAATAAGCATCTCATTACATT
>JARFOD010031256.1:0-10597 GCA_031763545.1 Mopalia muscosa
CCCTTATGATAGCTGGTTCTTGTAAACACAATTTTATCCTATCGCTTGACTTGAGCCTGGCGTCGAATGCGAGTGCCTAGTTGGCCATTTTTGGTAAGCAAAACTGGTGCGGTGAGTTTTACTTGCGGTAAAGGCGCCTGGAGCTTAAGCTCATCAGACACCAAAATAGGTGTTGGTTGATAGCAGTACGGTAGCTAAGGAAATCGGAACCCGCTATTAGGAGTTTACAACTCACCTGCCGAATCAACTAGTCCTGAAAATGAATGGCGCTAGAGCCTCGTGTCCATCGTGACCGTCGCTGCACCACATGCGTAGCATGTGGGCTGCTGCGGTAAGTAATAAGAGCCCGGGTGGAGCCGCCGCATTTGCAGATCTAGGTGGTAGTAGCAAATATTCAAACGAGTACTTGGGAATAGCATTTGAACATGGGTCAGTCGGCCCTGAGAGATAGGGAAGCGTCATTCTGAAACAGGTCGATCAAAGTAAACACGCCCGCCTTATATTCGTTCCATAACGCGCAGCCACGCAAAGAACTCGGAGATGCCAGAGGAAGTCCCAGGAAGGTTTTTCTTTCTCTGAAAGGAACGAATCCCCTGGAATCGGTGTGTCCGGCTTTTGTTTCCGTAAGGCACTGAGGTTCTTGCGGTGCCAGGAGAACTTCCGTCCATGAAAAATCCGAGGGAGCTAGGGTGTGATTTTCGTGCCAGACCGTACCCAGGTCTCTAATGTTAACAGCCTCTCGTGATATAACAATATAGGTATAGGAAGTCGGCAAAGTAGATCTGTAACTTAGGGGAATGGATAGGGTAGGGCGGTTAGGGCTGAAATGCAAAGCGTCCAGGGACAAGCAAGGGTGAGGTGAGGCCTCTCTGGGTCGAGCTCGGGCCTTCGCTTCGACCTGACCGTGAACTGTTTCAGCGTCAGCGTTCGGCATCCGACAGCCGATTTAGAACTGGCACGGACCAGGGGACAGGGGAATCCGAAGCGTGACAAGGTGAGGCAATTTTTTTATGTCGTGATAAAGGTGTTTAGAAGTTTATTTTCGAGGTACTACAAAAAGAGACTCAGCCACTTATACGAGCTGGATTCAGCTACCAGAACAACTTCAACAAGTGGAAATAAACGACGAAAACCACAGCGTCAGATTTAAGTGCATGCTTGTTGGTGTAATATGACTAAAGGACATTTCTTAACAAACCACAACCGGCAGCTGCATTACATTGAGCGGCAGCCCCTTTAGTTATTACCTTTAAATCAAGCGCTTAGCTTTTGACAAAAGATAGAAGATGTCGGTGAAAATTTGTTAAGCTTTTATTTATTCCAGATTTGAATAAGCAGAAAATATACATAAAAAAATTGTTTCAGAATGCGACAGAAGATAAAACATAGGCAAATTACTGCAACGCTGAAATATATTTATTCTGAATAGGCTGAAAATTCTGTGTCTTCCTCGATCTTGTTGAATGGGTTGTAGGGGTAGGTTAGTGTGAGCTGTTTGGACATAGGCGCATGGCGACCATAAAACAACGGATGATACTCTCGAGAGGGGAACTTTCTGTAAAATACAGAAGAACGATTTATCTTAAACTATTTTAGAAGACACGTTTATATTTGCTTGCTTTACATAATAATCGTAACATCGAAAGAATGCCGTTTTTTGCTCATTCGAAGTCGTGCAAATTAAATCGGTGGAGGAATGGGAAAGAAATAATTTCAAGATAAACACATATAGACATTAGGCGCATTCGACTGGAACTTTTCGTTAAGCACGATTTATCCGTTGTCTGCCAATTTCATTGAGTGCGAAACTCTTCGAATTCTGAACATATGGCTGTACGCAACTAACCTTCTCAAATGTACCTGTCAAATAAAATTAGTAGACAACGGTTTCACCTTGCTTAACAAAAAACGTGCAGTGGAATGCGCTTAACTCTACAGTGACCGCACGACGTCCAGGTGCCCGCTTTAACTTCATTACGTCACCTAGTATGAACTCAGAAATTGAAGACCATTATAAACATTTGACGCTCACACAAAACTGAACATGAATTTAACTCAACGAAAGTTAGGCTAATGAGCCCCTGGAGAAGAAGATAGGGATGTAATACATTACCCATGTGTCGCATGGCTAACACTGGTCATCAGAGGTCTGGGGTCATTTCTACACAGTGGCTCCCCGGTCGGAGAGCGGGGCTTGTATCCCAGATAACCACAATGCTGCAGGCTACTGCAATACAAACAAAAACAACAACAACTGATTCACCGAGCATAGACTAAAAAGTGATTCGTTTACACCATCTAAGATAAACAGCAACACTAAGAAGAACATAAGAGTATGTCTACAAATGTATGTTGGCTCACAACATAACCCTTGAAGTTATACCGCAGATCAAATGATGAAGCGATCTGGTCAAACTTATAAATGTTTGGATTGATGTCCCTCTAGCACAATAACTGATAGGCGTGTCGCCGCTCGGATGATAAACTGTCCATTGTACTTAACAATTTGATTTACATCTAGGTCTTGTTATTATTGGGAAAAGTGGCTCTTTGACCTTTTTATTCAATGTATATAGGCATAGCCATACTGAATATAGACAAAGATTGGACATGTTATACGTACTAGGATGATGCTAGTCGATCCTGGGCTATCAGATCTCGCACTGTACTCGTGATATTCGTCTCCAAAAACTCTTTATTCGCTTTTCTGGAACACAAACACCGGCAATTGTAACACTGTTAACAGATAACGTGTAACATAACAGCAAATATTACCTGTCTCTGTGAGACAAATAGTTCAATTTCAAATCCCAACCCAGAATAGTGATGTTAGTTATCTATAAGTTATCTAAATTTTTTATTGCAAACACAAAATTGTACTTGTTTCTTTAATTCAGCCTACGATCCATGTATGCGCTTAGCTGTGATTGGATAATGTGAACTAGGCCATCGACATTATTAGCAGTCCTTTCCGATCAAAGATAAGCTATGGGTACCCTAGCTGTATAGTATAGTATAAATATACAGCACAGTTATATGGGCATATCCTAACGTTTCATAGAAGGAAAATACTTCAAGATTTGTTAGTTTATTAGGGTGAGGTTTAACGTCGTTCTTAAGGTTATTTCACACAGATGACAGCGGGTCAGCCCAGTGGGTGAAGTAAAACACTCTCGTTACCACCGGCAACAAACAAAGACAAGACAGGACAAATAGGCCCACAGGCCAATCACAAGGCAAAATAGGACATCACAAACTGATCATCTCCCGTTTTTGCTCTTCGTGTTTCTCCTGAAAGCACCAAGGGAAACAGGAAGTTCCCTCCAACCACTCCAGCAAAATCTGCGGAGAATATAACCGGAAAATCCGTTATTTATCAAGAAAAAAATATTGACGTCTTTGTTTAACTTTTGCGTTCCGGATAACTCTTAACATAATAAAATTCCTAAGAACTCATAATCCAGTCAGATCTTCTGGCCTACAAAATTCTGAATTGAAGCCCATTTTCGGGCTATAGGCCTATACGTTACAACACTTATATTATACAGAGAAAATATCACGTTGGATAAGACTAGGTTATGTTTCTTTGGAATTCCATTGTATAAAAAAAAGTTATACAGAAAGCGCAAGGTTTACATAAACAGATTTGTAGGCAAATATAAAGAATATTAGCCGTATATTTTTATGCTAGTACCCGAAGCTATAATAAAACGGCAGCCAAGGAAACATGAGCTCACAAGTGCATTAATTCCATTAAAAAACTCACTTCTGCTCTTTGATCTGCAGAACTCTTTCAAGAGCTGGATTAGGCTCGTCTTTGTGCACTGATCGACGGGGTTGTATTTTATCCCACAGGGGCACATGCTGCCAAACACCCACTGAAGGTTCGTACTTTTGGGGTAACAAACGAACCATGTCGGGCCTCTGTTCTCGTGTCGAAGTTGGTATATGTACCTGGAATATAAATAAATTGTAAGAATTATCTTATGAGAAGTTAGAACAATTAAATAACCCGAATTCTTAAAGATTTAGAGCCCAACAAAGGTTTCGTCTGACTCTAAGTTAACACAACAGAATAAATACTACAAAAGACAGGGACTGAATGGTTCCAACTCACGAGTTTTATTTTCTGTTATTTATATGGAGGGTACTTTAAAATGAGGTAAAAGCCTGTTTTCGATTGCCACAGGGCGTAATACAAGGATGCGTCTTAATTCCACTAATGTTTTCCCTTTCAATTAATGAATTGTGTTATATGTTGGCAGAGAAAGCAAAGATTGTCTGCGCAGTTGCATGAAGAAGTAAAGACTGTTAACATGCTGTTATTTGTAGATGACATAGCTCTTGTGTCTTACTCGCCCCAAGAACAGGTTGAATATATTAAACGAATATGTCAATCTTGAATTGAATTTGTTAATATACAAAGGTAAGAAAGAATTTAGAAATGGGTTTAGGTTGGCTAAAAAGGACAATTAGCATATTGGGAACGAGAAGCTAGGAACTGTTTTCAATCAATTATATCATAGATCCGTTCAGCAATTAGTTTCCCAAGGAACATTGGCGCTGGCTGTTTAAGGACAATACTAGACATTTGACTGTGTGATATTGACTGTTTAAGGGCAAGACCGGACATTATTTGACTGTGTGATATTTGGCTGTTTAAGGACACCACCGGACATTTCATTGTGCGATATTGACTTTTTAAGGACACGACCGGATATTTGACTGCGTGATATCGACTGGTTAAGGACACGACCGGATATTTGACTGCGTGAAATCGACTGTTTAAGGACACGAACGGATAATTGACTGCGTGATATCGACTGTTTAAGGACACCACCGGATATTTGACTGCGTGGAATCGACTTTTTAAGGACACGACCGGATATTTGACTGCGTGATATCGACTGTTTAAGGACACGAACGGATAATTGACTGCATGATATCGACTGTTTAAGGACACGAACGGATAATTGAATGCGTGATATCGACTGTTTAAGGACACGAACGGATAATTGACTGCGTGATATCGACTGTTTAAGGGCATGACCGGATATTTGACTGCGTGATATTGACTGTAAAGAAGAAGGCCAGATATTTTGACAATAGTTCAGTATTTAATAGCAACCAGTCCCAGGCTATTTTACACAGCGACATTGACATCATGGTAGCGAAACGATACTTTCAATAATTATTATTGTATATGCTGCATTGTTTATGAAGATAATACTTTGCGAAATGACAGACTCAAAACAGTTAAATATCAGCATTAAAAGGTATAATGCGACAGCTCCCATTTGCTACAATGTTCTAAACGACTGACGTCACGAACAATATTCAGAATAGTTCAGGGTCGTTCGCCAAACTTACAGAAATCTGGTCGAAAATCAATGATCTTACACGTCCTTTAATCAGATCTCCAAGGACATTTGGAATAAAAAGTGCTGGTAAATCACCATATAAAACATTGTCATATCGCTCCTTAACTGTGGTTTATATATATATATCTGTGCTGGCCGTTTATCCTTGGATACTAATATTAATGGCCAGATGTGCCATAAGTCGTAATTACACATCAAAAAGAATGTCTTTGATTATCAGTTTTATTCGAAATAAGCCCGGTGATTTGTAACCCTTCTGCAACATTTAATTTACATTTTAAAATCTTTAATATTAGTATTTAATATTTGCGACGGTTATTTCCATACTGCCAAAAGATCAATTAACGATTTGAGTTTTAATTGAATTGTTTGAAATAGAAGAAAATGTGATTTTCAAAATTGATGTGATGTCATCATTCACAACTACTTTTAGTGAATCACTGGTACCTGTCTCATTGGAATGGCACATTCCTTCATGGCCCTTGTGGCAGTGGAAGCAAACACACGGTCTTGGTATATCTGATTGGCTATCTCTTTGTTGAGGTTTGATTTGATTGGGAGCTGGAAGGACCCCCCTCGAATAACGGGCAATCCTGTGATATCGGG
Organism: Mopalia muscosa; assembly: GCA_031763545.1. Taxonomy (NCBI): domain Eukaryota; kingdom Metazoa; phylum Mollusca; class Polyplacophora; order Chitonida; family Mopaliidae; genus Mopalia; species Mopalia muscosa. The sequence goes on from JARFOD010031256.1 coordinate 5,988, forward strand.
AGGAGGTATATCATGTAGGACTGAGCGTCTTCTCCCATTTACATCTCGTGGAACTTCTTGATATGGATCAAATGTCCTGATAAAAAATATTTAAAAATTAGAAATTATTACTCCATATATGAAGCCAGTTAATGGGACTAGTTCCCTGTAATAAAAAAAGAAAATAAATTGTTTTAATCATATCGGGGGCTGCTACACAGTAACTTTGCATGCAATGGGATATCCCTTATATCAGTCCACAAAATAATATGTATGAAATACAGGTCACGCATGCGCGCACAGATGGAAAAAGTATAAAAAAAAAAAGCTCCCTACACAGAACGTTTAAACGGTGTAGTAGTTAAGGTCTTTGAGAAAAAAAAAAACCCTTTGATTTTGAAAAAAAGTAAATAAAATTTCTAAGCCCATTATAACGCAAAATATGGGTGGGAATAATATAAATTAAGGCCATATGAGCTTGAAAACCTTAGTTAATTAAGTAGAATAGGCCTTGGGCCTAAATAAGGTGTATCGTTTGTTGCAAGGGGTCCAGTAAGACCTAAATCAAGAAAGGAATATAAGACATACACAGAACTTGACTAGAAATGTCCTTTAAAGCACATCTAAAATCTACTTGCGCCTAAAAAAGTGGATCTATAGGCCTATAAGTCGTTCTCTTCTCATCTTCATACCAAGAATGAACTATACAGCCGATCAACAGAAAGATTTTCGGAAAACCCTGAAACTGTGACATATCAGGGGAGGTTAATACAAATTTTGGCTTAAATCGAGGATGGTTTTCATCAAGTCAACTGAACGGAATTTATTTCAACAGCTCTTGAGATACGGATGCAGAATCTTTATCATCAAGAAGGGAGGCCGCTCACAACGCCTTATCACACTGTCACTTTCCGATTTGACCAAAAAACAGAATCCACATCTAGAAGAATGGCCACCTGTCACCAACTATATAAACCTACTGCACTGGTACGGAAACCTCAATTCCTTATTACCATTATAAGATACAAAATGAAAAATCAATGGAAGATGTAACAGTGTGTCTTGTTCTGGAAATGTTCGCCTCGAATATGGGCCGATATTACATAACCGATTTGTTCTATATTATCTGATTGCCCAAATAGTCATTGTCCGTATATATTTTTTTAATTACTTAAATTAAATGGACCTTTAAATGATAAGTTGTATGCTTTATGCTTACATCTTGGGAGGGGTAAATGGAACAGATACGATGTGTAGGCCTACTGCTGATTATTCATTGGTGGGCAAAGTTTCTTTTCATATAAAGGTCGGGTGACTTTAATTGAAAAAAACAAATGCTTGTGAAACGAGCGAACTGAGACTGGAATGAGATCATTCAGATGATTATCTGGAATATCATCAATACAACAAAGAACACGGTAAAACATTAAAAAAAAAACTTAACAAAAACAGAGCGCGTGTTGTGTATGTTTATAATATAATCAACGTCATTCGTTATACAAGTATACGGATTATGGGACACAATGTTGTTAGGAAAGTCGTTTTTTTAACTTTTGTAAGCGAAGCAATGATTTGTTGAACTGTACATGATGGTAATTGATATATATATGCCTATATTTATTTGGTTTGTTAAACCCCATGTGATTTTTAGTTCAGAACCAGAAAAACGTGGATGAATATGAATACGGATAGGCTTTAACCATCAGGGAACAAAAATAAGTTGGCCTGATGAGAATTTTGTGGAATCATGTTATTATGGTAATGAGCACCATACCTCTGTGATGGGACTCCTCTGCAGCCCAGTCCAGAAGCTGGGGCCTGATCTAACGGGTTGATGCGGCTAGGACTGACAGGCTCGATAGGGAACTTCCGTGGTGGTTCCACGATGACAGGCTGGTCCACGATGGAAGGAACTTCATGGTACTTTGGCTGCATAGGTTTAGGTGGGGTGTATTTGTAACTCAAAGCGTATGACGATTGTGGGATCTCCGGGAAATAGTATGCCATATCGCCGAAAGTAATCTTCCTCGAGTTCTCCTGATTTACCACTATCTTGCTGTTTCTAGGCCGCAACCCAGATTGTGACGTTTTGTTATGTAACCTCGTGTGGGGCGTCATGTAAAGGGTGGTTACGTCATGACGTGTGTTCAAACAGCTTTGAGTGGTAACATTGACGTCATGGCGATATTGACAGGTAAACTAAATTATTATTAATATTTGGGTAAAATATCCCGATTTCCTTCACGCCTAGAAGGGAGATTTCACTGTCGGTTATAACACTAAAGATTGTGTAAGTTATTCACTTCCAATTTTTCTCCGTCAAAAACCTTCGCTTGTATTATGACGTTACTGTAACAGCGTTACATATTAACGCGCGTCATTTCACCACGTCACATTAAGGCTAAGACATTTGTCGTGACGTTTCGAATAACACCTTTCTATTCGACGTCACCTTTAGAAAAGCGTCATTTTCTTGAGGTCTTACTGGGATTGAAATTGTCATAAAAAAATCATAAAACAGCTCTAATTTAAGAATTTATGGTTGATACATTGAAAAAAAGAGAGAAGAATATTACTCTGTGCAGTTTGTAATGAATGGTTGAAAGGTAAACCAACTCGAAGTTTCGCGTCTTGTGAGTTATCTGTTTCGCCACTCTTGCCAGCAATATTTATGGTATTCAAGATAAACGGGACATTTGATCAAATTCCATCCTTATTCTAGACAATCCTATAAAACGGACACCTGTTCAACCAATCTTTATTGTAGACAATCCTAAAAATTAACAGATGATCAATAAGTTCTTATTCTACTCAATCCTATAAAATGGACACCTAGCTGATCAAACAATATTCTAGACAATTCTAAGAAATTGACCCTCAATATACCAATCTTTATTCCAGACAGTCCTATAAAATTGACACTTGATCAACCAATCCTTATTCCAGACAATCCTATAAAACGGACACTTGTTCAACCAATCTTTATTCTGAGATCCTTCAAAATTGACACTTGATCAATCTTTATTCTAGACAATCCTATAAAATGGATACCTGATCAATAAATATTTATTCTTCACAATTCTATGAAATTGACACTTGATATACAAATCTTTATTCTAGACAATCATATACATTTGAGGTAACCAATCTTTGTTCTAGACAATCCTATAAAATTTAAACTTGATCGATGAATCCTTATTCTAGACAGTCCTATAGATCTAAAACTTGATCAATCAATACTAATTCCAGACAGTCCTATAAAACTAACACTTGATCAATCAATACTAATTCCAGACAGTCATATAAAACTGACACTTGATCAATCAATACTGATTCCAGACAGTCCTATAAAACTGACACTTGATCTATCAATCCTTATTCTAGACAGTCCTATAAAACTGACACTTGATCAATCAATACTAATTCCAGACAGTCCTATAAAACTGACACTTGATCAATCAATACTAATTCCAGAAATTTCACCACGGTACAAGCTGGGTCAACCCCAGAATGGCTGCTCTTTTTCTTTTCTATATACAAATATGATCTCTATGGTACCGAGCCTCTGTAAGTATGGGCAGGTTACAGTATCTTGAAAATTAAATTAATAGAAAGAGGAGAATCTACAAAAGGACAATAGGAGGATTTAATATAATGGATAATGCATCTAGAGGTTTGATACTCAACATCTTTGCCAGTGACCTGTCACCAGAGTGTTCTCGTAAAAATCTAAGCTATCATGCAAATTTCTCAGCTCTAAAGACTATGGTGATGCTTATGTTACACTGGTGCACAAAACCCATCTCGTATTTCACAATTCTTCTGGAGGGTTTTTTTCCCACACTAATTTGGTTGTAAAAAATACTTGGCAGCAAGGCTGCCAAAGAGCTCGCCCGTTCCGCCCATGAAAGGGAATGTATTCCTTTTGTCTTAAAGGTAAAAATGCAAAATGATTTAATATCTATGCATAAAGTCCATTAAGAGTAATTAATATGCATCTAATTAGCTGAACTGATAATGACCGTCTCCCCCCATGTTGTGTGACAATATCCCTCTCCTCTCATAATGGGGAACAGTTAACCAAAATTTCAGGATAATTGGGTTATTCATTTGGAGTTTTGGTGTTTAACGCAAATTTAATTGAAAAGCTTGTTTAAGTAATTTATATGCACATAATGAGCTGAACAGATAATATGCCTCCCCTCTTATGTTGTGTGACATTTAAATAAAATTTTATGACAAATGAGCTATTCAATTTGGAGATATGGTATTTAACGCAAATTTAATTGAAAAGCTTGTTACGGTAATTAATATGCATAGAATTAGCTTACCAGATAATATCCCTCTCCTCTCATGTGGTGTGACATTTACTCAAAATTTGAGGAAAATCGGGCTATTCAATTTGGAGTTATTGTGTTTAACGCAAATTTAATTAAAAAGCTTGCTAAAATGATTCATTTTGTCTTAAAGGTAAAAATGCAAAAAGATCTAATATCTATGCGTAAAACCTGTTAAGAGTAATTAATATGCATGTAATTAGCTGAACTGATTATAACCACTTCCCCCCCATGTTGTGTGACATTTGCCCCAAATTTCAGGACAATTGGGCTATTCAATTTGGAGTATATTGA
>JARFOD010031267.1:0-10596 GCA_031763545.1 Mopalia muscosa
AATGTATGCAACTTTTCACCAGAATTACTAGACATTGCCTTTACTTTTCTTCAAGAAATTTGATATTGTTCAACACACCCCAAAAAATGTCATAGCCCCTAAATATCTTCCGTGATATGATCCCTAATGTTAAGTCAACAAACCACTGAAAGCAGTTAAACATGTTGTAAACAGATGTGCACAAACACCCACACAAAAAATGTTGACATTTTCTTGTTATATAAATTTCTTAACACATGCATGAAAACCTGATGAAAAAAGAACAGAATTTGACTGATTCCTTGGTGTTTAATGCAGTATTAATTCATTTATAATGACACTTAAATGATAACCACCCTGCTATAACCATAACATGTGAATGATTAACATTCCCTTTGCTAAGCAAAGATCATATTAACAGACCTAGATGGTGTATTCTGGAGTATTTTGTACCCATAATTTATGTTAAATACAGTAGTAGGCTATCAAAATACACACAAAACATAAAATCATGTGCTATGCTGTAACACAAAAATACTCTTGAAAAACTATTTTTTACACATAAATACTAATAGCATATAAAACTTAAATGATAAAAGTACAAAAATGTTAAATTTTTGTATGCTGCTTAAATTGTACAGAGAATAACAGATTTAACAGATGAGATGGTATAAAACATTCAGTTATGTGAGAATCTGACTAAAGAACATATTTGATAACATGCTGGTATAGACGTCCGGGGCCAGTTGATTGGTTTGTTTGATTGGGTTTTAATGTCGTACTCAAGGGTATTTCACTTATATGAAGGCCGATTGTCCACTTCACACTGCACCTAGCCTTATTACGTTGGAAAACCAGGAGAAAAACCTCGTAAAAACCATCCCCGTGATTGCCGGAGCCACATCTTGTGACTAGCTCATATACCTAAGGGTTGACAGACGGACTCCATCCTGTGAACGGAACATCGAAGTAGGCTTTAGTAAGCACACTCGCTAAACACTAAGCCACAGCCGCAGGCATTACATGCTGAATTAACTGTACAGAGAATAACAAAATTAACAGGTGAAATGGTGTAAAAATCCAGCCGTGTGATAATCTGATTAAAAACCCCATTATGTAAAATGTTGGTATAGAGTTCAAGGACCAGTTGCTTGAAGTGGTACAAAATTAATCCACTGTAAGATGACGTGATGTCATGTTGAAGGATTATCTCTAATCCACTATTAGCGATTTAATCTGGTTTTAGTGACTTATCTTCCCTGGCACAACTGGACCCAGCTTTTCTAAGGGGCCACTACCGTGACATCTGTGCAAGGGCTTAGGAAGAAGGTGTGTCCACCCGTCCTTTGGTCTCCCTGAATATAACAATTGCCTCATTTGGGCACCCTGTTCTAAGAAACTTTAACATGCAAAAGATAGTGAAACTTTGGAAATTGGACACCCAGTTGCTTAAAAAGGAAGCAAAATGACAATTTTGGGTCGGACACCATACTTTTGATTTCTGGCTAAGCCCCTGTCTCTATGGTTAACTGGAAAACCATCTAAGAAACTAAATTGAACATTTTTTCTTCAGTCAATGGAAGAAACTTGATTAAATACATGACTCTGTTCCAAATGTCCTATATAAATGGGTGAACCAAGTTACATATAAATAAACACTGCAAGGTAACACAAGACACATCATATCATATTTATGACAATTGATTGGAAAATAATAAAGGTGTTAAATTTCTTACCGTAGCATACGTAGTTTGTAAGGGTACATTTTGGGGGCAGGTATTCCGATGGCTCTACATGTAAAACAACCCCTCTCAACTAGGAATATCTTCTCAAATTTTTCCCTTGTTGTTTGCACAGCCGTCTAGGGAACTCCAGTTAGAAAACTTAAGACAGGTTAAATCCACTCTTGAGGCTCCTCAAGGGGTTTTTAGGGGTTACATAACAGATGCTCCAAATAACAATAGGACTTTTATGGATATTTTCGTCCAATTTGGGATATTTATGGGTCCCCTTAGAAAGCCCTCAGGCAAGTGCTAAAATCACTAAAGACATCCCTACTACAAGTGTAAATACATTCCCAACTTAAGTACAGATATATCCTTCAAAGCTGCCTTTCTACAGCCTGAAAATCTTTTTTAGTCACTAAATCACAAATAAAGGAATCCAATGTAAGAACGTATACTCATAGATCCAGCCTCAAGTAAGTGAAATCTCTCCAGTCTACTTGTCTAGTCAGTGATATCACACATATCTATACCCATGTGTGTAGATGGCTACTACATGTTCAAGTATGTTCAAGCTCGAGGCAATTCACTAAAATATACTGACTTTGAAAGAAAATATAATATGACGCTATTGCTAGGGAAATTAAGAAGATTTTGCTAATAAACACATGTTCTTCCAAGGAAAAACAGTGACATTGGCTGGGAAAAAAATTTGTATATATATCACTTTAACACCTTTCTGATGATACTTTTGTCATAAGGAATATGTTTAGATCTAGTGGACCATGAAATTTCCCAAACGATATTTTTGAGCTGAAGAGTGCATTGCCTTGTGAACCAAAAATACAAAAAGCAGTGAGTATAAAGACAGTATTATCTTCTTTGTAGTTAGCACAGCATTTATAAATAAACCCGTAACACGATTCACGTCGCAATGCTCGATATTAATGCAGAAACCTTGTAACTGAAGTGTCAACTGTCAGTATTGACTGGTGAGCTCGATAAATACATTTTGTGTTCTTTTTATAAAAATTTCTATCATTTATACCTAGTTAGGACTTGATTGTTATTTAATGCCAAGCTTGAGGATATCTCACTTATTTTATAAAGGTTTTCCCTAAGTGATTGATTTATTAGTGTTTAGCACCAGTATCATTAAACGACGGGTAGAAATTCTGGAAAAGATAGTAGGAAAATGGAAATTTTCATGCAATTGTGGGTCAAATGACAGGTAGATTTACAACCCTAGCTATTAGACACTTGCTCCTAGCCGACACTGTAAGTCAAAAGGCTAGTACTACAATAATTAGCCATTCTAACTCGATCGTTAATGTGAACAGATTTGTAATGATTGATTGATTGATTGATTGATTGGTTGGTTGATTGATTGATTGATTGGTGTTTTATGGCGTGCTTATTGATAAGGTATAAATAGCGTATTTCAACAAGAATTGACATTAGTGCAGTGAAGATATGAAGCATTTCCATAATGTTACAAAGTTAATTTTTCTCCAGTGCTAAATGAAGACAGTTTTGCTACTCTTCAAACAAACTGCTCATAGCCAGAGGGCAGATTTTCTTCCCATTTTGAGGAGAAGCAAAAGGCCAGCAAAAACATGAAGCTCCCTCTCTTAAAAATCTCAGTTAGGTTCCAAACAAACAGCACTTAAGGGAATTTCACTTATATGATGACGGATTGTCCACTTCATACTGTTCCTCATTTAATAATAGTGGAAACCGTAACATGGTTTCCATAACATTGGAAAGTTGAGTTTCCTCCACTGCTAAGTAATGACAATAGTGCTACTCTTCAAACAAACTGCTTTAAGAAAGAGGGTTAAGGAAACCTAATAAAAAAACCCTTGCTATTCCTAGAGCCACATCAAGTGACTCACTCATATACCTGAGGGTTGACAGACTGAGCACACTTAGACATAGGGCTGTAAAATATAAATTCAGTAGGATAGTAAATAGCCTTTACATCAAAGTGAAAGAAGAGTGTGTGGATGTGTTCAAAGCAAAGAGATGTAACAATACAGGATTTACAAATTAGTGAAATCAATAATGTCTCTATTCCATAACCTGGCTCCTCTAATTGCCGCTACTGTACTTGGCTTTGATCATTATTGACTATAAAGTTGATTGGTCTCTTCCTATTTTATACTCAGGGGTAGATTCATCGGTGGCTTTTGAATACTGCATACCTGAATACCAGTTGTTGAAAACACTAAATAGCTTTATGTGAACTTAAATTACTTACGTTTTATAGAGTAAAAACACCACTTTATTGCAAGAAAACTGATTTCAATTGCTGAAAGGTAGAGAATGATGCTAGATTTATTGCTTGGGAAGATGTTGAATTGGAATTGTAATCAGTGAAACAAAAGAAATGTGTTTTCCTACAAATATCATAATTGTTTCTTTGATTGGGGTTTAATGTTGTTCTCAAGGGTACATATATGTCGCTTCTTGGGTGAATACAGCTACAGTGAATACAGCTACGACACCACTGGTAAAAGACAAAGAGACAGGACAATTACAGGACACAATACAAAGATATCACAAACAGGTCTGCTCAATGTTGCTCCTAAGCTTTAAGAGCACCAGGGCAACAGTAAGCTGCCCCCGTCCACCGATCATACTAGGAGGAATCGCCTTCAATAATTAAATGCATGTACATGTATGAATGAACTGACAGATTTCTCTTCTCTATTTATAATATACATAGAATTCCAATTTTTCTACAGTAACACTGCTAAAGGGCGTGTATGAATTGAGTTCCACAGTACTATAGTGACAACAGAACTTGGGTGGAGTCAATGCTTTCAATTATTCTCTCAGTGCCTGAGATCACTTCAAATTCTGTCAATGACAAATCCTAACTATTTTGCTTGTTGTGACAACTTTACAGTCTGTTATGAAACAAATTTAGGTTTTTCTGACAAATACTGATGCTTTCTAACTGAAATATTCATCTTCTGAATCTCAGACACAATTTCCAAGTCTTTTAAATAGTTTTCAAAATAGTAGTTTTACGGATGAATTTGAGGTGATTTAGGGTAAGCCTACTAAAGCTCTATTGTTGGACACATACAAAAACAAATTCTCAACTGTGAACCTTCAGAGATACTTGGTGTATAATAGAGGTGACCAGGCGGACTCGGTTCAATGAAGGAGTCTGTATACTATAATAACACACAGGATAATCAGTCTATTCAATATCTGAATCGTTGAAATCGATACCTCACAATATCTAGGTATTTTATTTATACAAGGATTAACATGTTGATGGACCAGCTAAATATACAGTAGTGAGATTTGCATGTCATGGGCCCATGTAGTCACTGAGGCTAATCCTTTATGTAGAAGTGTGATCAGTACGAATAAAACATTTAATCACTAACAGAAAGTCGCTCAACATGTTGAGAAAACAGCTAGATTTAATCCAAGATTAAATTTTAAAAATGCTGTAGCCTACTGTCTTTTCCATACATCAACTGTAGAGCATGTACTGTTGTGTTTAAACTTTCTCCTGGCTTTATGTCATACTTAAGATAGCTACACTCTTATGACAGTACACCAGCAATTGTTTAGGCAGAGGGGTGTCCACCCATCCAATTCGACAACCTTAAGTGAACATTGCCTGATTTGGCAACCCGGTTTTGAGAAACTTAACATGCAGGAGATAGGGTAACTCTATTTGGACAACCAGCTACTTAAAAAATAAAGCAAAATTAACATTTTGGAGACCATACTTTAGATTTCTGGCTAAGCCCCTATATAACACCAGGGTGAATAGCTTTTACATGAGTGAACAAGATACAACAGTTTGATTGCTAATTTGATTAGGGTTTAATGCTCTTTAATGTAAGTTTATTTCACTCCCATGAAAGCATTCCAGCCCAATAAAGCAAAGCACCCTAAACAGCAACCTGAGTGGCAAAAAACAAATTGAGGATGTACTACTAAGTCATCATCGGATTTATGTGGCACCTTAGTTCTAATATCACCAGGGCAACAGGTTTGTTTGTTTGATTGGTGTTTAACGCCGTACTCAAGGGTATTTCACTTATATGACAATGGACAGAAATACAGAACATCACAAACAAATCTGTTTCCAGTTACCCTTTAGCTCTGCGAACACCAGGGCAACAGAAAGCAACCTCTTTTCTCACCTTTTACGATCGACGAGGAACCCGAGGGAGTATTCTGCAGGGCCATGGCCCACCGGCTCCCTCACAGGGCCCAGGGCAACAGGAAGCTCCCTCTGTAGTACCCTGAGTACAATGCCTCTAGACAGTGTCAAATATAGAGGGATGAACACCACAATTTGGGATTTGAGATGTTTCGCACATGATGTTGCCATGGCAACACAATGCTTTTAACACTGGATGTCATAACATAGGATTTTCCTGGAGATCTTTCCAGGTTCCTATCCCAAATTCATCAGACAATAATCAGATTTGTTTATCCCTTGACTTCTAATCGGATATACTTTGATTTGTTCGTATGTTTGTTTGATTGGGGTTTAACTTGGTATTCAAGGGTATTTCACTTATATGAAGACAGAATGTCTACTTCACACTGCACCATGTCTTATTATGGTGGAAAACTGGGAGGAAACCTAATTAAAACCAACTCCGTGATCGCTGGAGCCACAATGTGTGACTCGCTCATATACCTGATGGTCTCGCGTACATGCTTCCACTAAATGACGACTGCAGGACTCATATACCTAGAAAATTGTAATATACTGACATCGATTTAAATGTTATGAGCACTAATACCTTTTCCTCAACCAAATAGGCTTTAGAAACCCCACTACATAGTAATAGCATGTTTACAAATTTGTTGACATTTTTTTTCTCACAGACCTCTTCTGTACCACCAATAAACCTAACAGAATAATGAAAGGAAATTAAAACAGTCAAATCTGTTGAAATTATTGCCTGAAAATCTTTGAAACATCATTGGCATGACAATTTACATTAGTCCTCAAAGCAACTTGATTGATTGCTTGGTTAGTGTTTAACACCGTGCTTTAGGAAGAGGTGTATTGACACTAGCACAACCAAGATGTAAAGCATTTCAATAATGTTGAGGAAATTTAATTTTCCCCCAATGCTAAGTAAAGACAGCATTTCCACTCTTCAAACAAACTGGTCCTGTGAGGGAGCGGGTGGGCCATGGCCCTGCAGAATACTCCCTCGGCTTCCTAGGTCGATCGTAAGAGGCGAGAAAAGTGGTTGCTTTCTGTTGCCCTGGTGTTCACAGAGCTGAAGGGTAACGAGAAGCAGATTTGTTTGTGATATTCTGTATTTGTGTCGGTCGACATATAATTGAAATACCCTTGAGTATGACGTTAAATACCAATCAAACAAACAAACAAACAAACAAAACAAACAAACTGCCCTTAGCCAGAGGGCTAAAAATGATTTGGAGATGCCATAAACACCATATTTGTCTTTATTAATTTGTTTCAACAGACTAATTAGGAGAATATATATCGTGTGGAAATCCAGCAAACATACACTGTATAAATATGCTAACAGCTCAGCATACATAACATAAGTAGATAATCGAGTTAGTAAGTCTTATCTGATTAGCTTATGGAGTTGTGGCCCTTGGCTATGTCATCAATTTCATTACCATCTCAACCTGTTAATTACCTGGGTTACATGGTGATTAACCACTCGCCGAGCTAACGGAACTAAAGTGTTGCTAAAAGCTATTGGTTTGGGGTATGAGACTAAATACATTTGACATTGCAAAGACCAGTGTTTACAGCATCAAAAAGAAGCAAGGGTTTAGGCAGGTGGAAGGGGGGGCACCCATCCAAAAGGACACACTGAAGGAACAATTGCCTCATTTGGACACCCTGTTTTAAGAAACTTTAACATGCAGGAGATAGGGAAACTGTTATAATTGGACATGTAGTTACTTTATAAGTGAAGACAAATAATACCATTATGGATCGTATGTTTGATTTCTGGCTAAGCCCCTGGACAGAAATAAAATTCAATAAAAAACACATTGATCAGTATTTTTGTTATTTTCGGGATAACACTTTTCTGGTTGGAAGAGATTCTAGGTTGAAACCTGTCTGGGAATCTCAGAGTTAGGCTCTGAATCTGAATCACAATCAGCCTATAACTTCTATAAGTTGGGACACTCTAATTTTGGGAGTCCCAAACTAACTCTGAGATTCCCAGACAGGTTTCAACCTAGAATCTCTTCCAACCAGAAAAGTGTTATCCCAAAAATAACAAAAATACTGATCAATGTATTTTTTATTGAATTTTATTTCTGTCCAGGGGCTTAGCCAGAAATCAAACATACAGTCCATATGGTATTTTTTGTCTCCACTTATAAAGTCAACAGTCAACAGAAATAATATGTAAGACCCCCTGTGGTAAAGCCTATTTCTCTGTCCCAATTGCTAGAAATTATAGGGTATATAAACGTATCTAGTACCGGTATTTAAAAAAATATAATCAGATATTGAAATGAAAAAAAGGTGAAGAAGTCTGTTTCCAGATCCTGAATGCATAATTTTATGATATAAGAATAAATATAGAATTGATTTCTTCAGGAGGAGAGACAATAAAATAATTTCATTTTTGTTTATGCAACATTGTCATGTGCATTATTGGAATTTGAGACAGGTGTGTGCCCACTGAAAAAACTAGAGCTGTTCTGCGAGAACGAATACCCCCGGCGATATGTGTTATAATTTTTTTTTCTCTATATTTTTACCGCAATTTACTTACATGTACATAAATCAGAGGAGGGCTAAGACTTATTTACAATCAGGCGGCTGATTAACGGCTGATTGTAAATACATCTTTGGCACAATATACCAGTGCCAGAACAAATGGTTTACACAGATTATATTGCCTAAAATGGACTCTCCATTATCATCAAAATAAAATAAGTACTGATTTGTTTTACTAAGGAATCAAGTTGCAGTGACACGAGATCAAAAATGCATAGTTAAATTTGTGCCAACAGATGGTTAATAGTAACTTAGGCTTGCACTCACTATAAAATCATCAGGGTAAAAAAAAGATTTATCATTTGTGGGAACAATAAAATGCCAGCTAGACTACAGTACAGGACAATAAATAACATAAATGTTTTACCTTTTTTATCACAAGTGCCAGTCATCAGAATGCACTGCCATCATAAACGTACAAATTACATCAGACAGAAACCATATCACTGGAAAGATAAATAATGATATAATAAAAAAACAGGTTTGTGTAATAATAAAAAAAATGTCTAATAAAAAGTAAATTTCCGTACTAATTGACTGATTGATTGTTGTTTTACACCATGCTTAAGGGTATTTCATTTATATGACAGTCGGGTATTCCAACAATAATTGACACTAGCACAACCAAGATGTGAAGCATTTTCATAATGTTTGCTAGGAAAGTTCATTTTCCTCCAGTGCTAGGTAAAGACAGCATTGCTACTCTTCAAACAAACTACCCTTCACAAGGACTTAGGCAGACACCGTCCACCCGTCCAAATGGACACCCTGAAGTGAACAATTGCCTCATTTGGACTCACTGTTTTAAGAAACTTTAACATGCAAGAGATAGGAAAACTGCCAAAATTGGACACCCATTTATATGAAAAATGAAGCAAATTACCATTTTGAACACCATACTTTTGATTTCTGGCTAAGCCCCTGACCCTTTGCCAGAGGGTGATTTCCGTACTAAGATATCATCAAGTATTTCAGTTTTCTGCTTATGTGTTCCTGTTATTTAGAGTGAATAGATAAGGCAGGCAAACATCACATATGACTAGGGAAGAACTAACAGATAAAAAAGACAATTGAGCTTCCTGATTTTAAATAAAATCCTATTCAGTAGGATATCATATTAGCCACTTTATAGTCTGTTATATAATTAGAATATTTAATGTCAGTCCTACTTCCTAAGTGTGAACTGAAGTAAACTGAAATATATATGCTAGGCAGGGGTTGATAGACATCAGTTTCTTACAAAATGAGAGAAACGAAATGAAGTATTTTTACTCCAAAATATTTTCTTTTGAAATTGAATATTTTCACCCTGATATATGGATACTGAATATGTTTTCATGAAATCAATATTTTGTACGGAAGCAGGCTCTAGATTTGACTGCCTTTTATAACACTTGCACCTATACAAACAAAGATTATTATGTTTGCTTGATTGGGGTTTACCATCATACTGAATGATATTTCACTTATGATGACAGATTGTCCAATTTCACACTTGATTTGATTCCTTGCTTTAAATATGGTGGAAAATCAAGAGAAAATTTGCGTAAAAACCATTCCTGCGCTTGCTGGAGCCACATCATGTGACTCACTTATATACCTGCTAGTAGATAGATTCCAAAAGATGAACGGTCCATTGAAATAGGATTAGTAAGTTGGCACGCGTAACTACTAAGACACATCAGCAGGTCTACAAAGTAAAATACATTCCTTTCTTGTTTGTACATGTATTTAGGGACTGTAAGTTGTTTCTCTTAAATGTGAGTGCCGAAGGGCTTAAGGCAGAGGGGTGTCCACTAGTCCTTTGGAGACCCTGAATACAGCAAAAAACCTCATTTGGGCACCCTGAATACAGCAAAAAACCTCATTTGGACACCCTGAATACAGCAAAAAACCTCATTTGGACACCCTGAATACAGCAAAAAACCTCATTTGGAGACCCTGAATACAGCAAAAAACCTCATTTGGACACCCTGAATACAGCAAAAAACCTCATTTGGAGACCCTGATTACAGCAAAAAACCTCATTTGGAGACCCTGGATACAGCAAAAAACCTCATTTGGGCACCCTGAATACAGCAAAAAACCTCATTTGGACACCCTGAATACAGCAAAAAA
>JARFOD010031278.1:0-10596 GCA_031763545.1 Mopalia muscosa
ACAGTTGTTTGTCTTTGAAAATATTCATTAAAAATAATAAGTTTAGGTCTAAAATCGTTGGTCTTTCCCTTTAAATATTCCAGTAGCCGCGTTACATGTTGTCATGCCGCCATATTCCTAGCCTGGTCCCGTCTCCCACAATGCATCATACTACAGCTAGGAGATCAGGCTGTATGGCAATTACACGATTAGAAGCGTTCAAACTCCGTAGCTAGGTTTATCCCAGTGCGTTGAAACCCTAGATGGTACTTAGTGGTTACAAAATAGACAGGCCCGATAAGGGTGTGAGATGATGTATCAATCATATTCACTAATGAGCCTTTAGCAAATGTAGGATACCTGTTATGCTTTCATGGAAATTCTGCTTCATTAATACTAATACGTCTGTCTGACCGTCGACGATAAACGGGGAGCCAGTTTACAGTAAGCTGATGGTAGGCTACAACAGCAAGCAGATAGCAATCACGTGTACAGTGAGGCGCCACTAGTCCACCAAATCGCCCTTTAATATATGTGTCCAACTGTGCTTATACAACAGTCAGACAGCTTCTTAGTTTCAAGAGATTACAACGCACATTTTCTTCATAAAACGACATGCGAGGTCAATAGGTGGCGGAAACCATTTGTAAGCCTTTGTAGGTCAGACAGTGAGACCACTGGTCTTATTAGCCAGAGGTCAGAGTTCACATGGCAGTGGAGGCAAGAAAATATGTTGTTTATCTACAATAAAAAAAACATATATATATGAATATATCTCTAGCAATTTCTGTCGTGAAAATCCTACCTCACGTGTGCAGATTGAACGTTATAAAAAGCCCTGTTCCCAAAAAAGCAAAACATTCATAGATTATGCGGGAATTTAAACATTTTATCAACTGTTCTTATAATGATATACTTCCTGGGCTATGCCACCCGGGCATCATTCAACTGGGAAATTATTCAGTGGAGCTACAATATAGCACCCAGAAAACACTTATCAGTTTTTATTATCTTCACGATGAATCACTTGTTTTTTATTTACCTTATCGGGAGACAAACGGGCAACTAGTCATGAAACAATTTTTGTAAGCTAGAACACGATTCAGTTTAATGGCGATATTCGTTATCTTATGTCACCATTGATTCACAACTAACCATTAAAAAACGTATTACCTGAATAAATCACGCGACACGCAGTACCTACATTAAGCGGCAGATTTTTTTAAGAATGTAGCAGTTGACTGGAAAGATAACCTTTACATTGTTCTTTCTTATCAGTGGCGTTATAAACATAGCATAATTAACCAACACAGCCAAGCACTGGCGACCTTGTAATGGATGGAATAGCACCTCCATGCTGAAATCACTGGTGAAATGACGTCGCTCGTATGTGTTTCGTATGCAATTTTCTGAAGGGCACATTATCACTCAACAAAAACATTTACCTTAAAGCTTTTCTGAGATAATAAATAGAAGTTTAGAGCGGAAGAAAGAACATCTTTACTGAACAATCTTATGTCTTAATATAGCATAAGTTCAAAGAGGGACAATATTTATTTTTAATCTTCTCTGCGTCTTTCCTTTACGAAGAGTCAGCGACACATAACATGTAGATTACATAATTTTTATCATCAGAAGAAAGTTGTTATTGCACAATATCAAATAACTACAAAGGGTTGCTTTATTTTCCCACTTTTTTTGTGTCCGTGTAGCGATAAGCCAATCTAATTAAAATCAGATCTCAAACACGCTCCCCTTGTTTTGTTCGTAACCATATGTACAGAAAGGAGATAATGTGAAATATCTAAGGTGTTTTTTAAAATGTTTTTAGGGCATAGTTAACAAATCATTATCTCAATAATGTCGGATCTACCAATTATCTCGACAGTCCTCCGAATAATGGCCGTAGGTTACAAGAATAGAGATACTGTCTTTTCTTTGAACTTTAACATCAATTATTTTTTCAACACAGCCAAACGTTTCACGTGCTATAGGTGTGTTAGCGCGTGCACGGCTTTTTATACAATTGAAGTGGGACTGTCATAATACAAGTGCAATGCCTTAAACGTTAAACCAAAATGGTCAGCATAGTTTTCTAAACCGACAGGCATTTGTTTGCTACATTTTTTGATCGATTCAGCCACATGTTTTTCTTATAATCTTTAACCTGTTAGCTATGCACAGCTAAACATAGCAATGATGGATCTAACGACCTATTCTTACCATCAATGCCACGAAAAAACGCTGCATTCCCACGCCAACTGCCTAACAAATAAAATAGAAGCCTTTCCTCAATTGCCGGTAAAATCAGTGCCAACATAACATTAAACTATCAGAATATTGGGAAGTAAATCGTCTAAAGCCGTTTACAACAGATTTCCCCCTTAACCATCAAGAAAAAACATTGTGTGACTTTCACAATTATGTGCTGAAAAAGTACGCTCTTCAAGCAGCGGTTCGTTATCTCTATAGTCTATACATGACCATTCTAAACGGCTGTTTGAAAATAGCTTTGTTCAGCACAGTAAGCACGCTTATTTCACACATGCTGATAATGGTACACCTTACAGCGCTGTGTATGTTTGCGAGATCTGTCAACACGACATTTCTTTTGCAATTTAAATGGAGCTAATCAGCGTTTGCATAATTAATCTGACTACAGAAACGAGGAACACACGCTTTTAATTAGACTAAAATAAATCACCAAGTAACAATCGATTTTGTATCCAGAAGAAGACGAAAATGTCTGTAAAATGATAAGATATCTGGCTGGAAGAGTATAAATCAAAGCAGTGTCTTTCCATTTTGCATCCCCAGTGTTTTGGTCCCACTATATTTGCAAGCTGACCACACCATGACTTAAAATATTTTAAGTGTACGTGGTGATTGTATGATCAACTTTGTATTAACTGAAACATAAAGTTTTAATACTTTTCAGAATCTGGGGCGAACAGACTCTTCGTAAGAGCTGCGTGCCCCATTAAAACCAAACAAACAAACAATGACTTCAATTAATTAAAATTATTCTAAAACCGATACGCATGTTATTCATAACCCCTCCCTGCATGGCCTGGTAGAAATCAGTCTAATACATCAACCCAAATGATAACACAGTTAATTTCCTGTCCTAAGTATAAGATTTATGCGAACTTCCAACCCATTGATGTTGCGATAAAAACACAACTATTCACTTCTGAAACAATGATTGTCGCAGAACATGTGAGAAAGCAACGTTAATGTTCATAGTGGAAATGCTTACATTTATTTGTTTCTACGTTTTGTTTTGTTTTTGTTTGTTTTTTGTTTGCACAAGGCGCAATGCTTTCCATGATGCGTTCTGCATAATCCTAAAACAGTAAACAGCTCTTGATTGATCAAAATTTAACATCAGTCGATAATTAATCTCTATTTTTTAGTTTAGCCATTATGATTTATTACATTTATTATTTAGAGATAAATCGAGAAAAGTTACTTGGACCCCTTTCAAAATAAGTTTGAGTGAATCCATAAATGATCGACGGCTGTTGGCGCCTTATTGCATCAAACTGAGTTCACCACCTTGCGTGCCGTCACTTTCGAAAAAAGTACAGTATCCTTTTTGCTTGCGCTAACAGGGGGTTTTTAAAGTGTGGGTGGCCGTGTGTGTTGGGGGGGGGGGAGGGGGGGGGGGCTATAATTACCAAAATTTCAATTGCAAGGAAAAATATTATTAACGGGTTAAGCCTTACTAAGAAAGTTTTCGGCTCTAAAGACCGGATAAAGCCATACCAACTCACCCCAAGCAAGTCACTGACAACTTAACAGCATAAAGAATACAAGTGCTTATAGAGCGTATTAAGTGTGTGTTTATAATTTTTGGTCGGAATACAGGAGCCGACAAAACCACTCGATTGAACCCATTTCACATTTACATTGCTGTTGTTGTAGCGGTAGTTTCTTGTTGTTTTGTTGGTTGGTCTTTTAGATTTGAGCACAGCCCTTGTCGATGAAGTACAACGTACATTTACAGGAAACAGATTAAAGAATTTTCCTATATTTCTAAAAACATTTCAGAGAAATACAAATTAGGAAATGAATATACAAATAAGAATGATTTACACTCTATCTGATCCAGATGGAAGTTTCGTGGTATATATTCCTGTATAAGGAGGCTAGCAAACCGTGGGCTAGGCTGATCATATTGGAATGTAAATGTATTTTTAAAATAAACTTTACCTGTTTCTCAATCGAAATCATGTACATAGAACGTTTGAAACATTTCATTGAAATATGCTCCTATTTCCAAATTTTTTTTAAATTTTTTTTTTACTTTAAGATATTCTTTAAGTCGCCAACAGGCCATTGGGAAAGAAAGCCTTCCGCGGAAGTATGCTATGATACCTGGTTCCCAAATACGATACCGTTGTCTTTCGTAATATTCGTTATGCGTAAAGGAATCCAAGCTTAACAGATTACTAATCCAACATAAATAAGAATTGATCGTTATGTTTGGTCACTGTTTAAAAGGAGTCCAATTCTAGAAGGTTTTTTATGTTTCTGTTTGTGGTATCGCCCGGATCCAGCTTTTGTTGTCTCTTTTTTTTTTTCGGTAGTTGTTTTCCTTATTATTATTATTGTTTGGTTACCTCGATAACATGACATAAATATTTATCAACAGATTAGCTGTGATTTGTGTGACCTTTGAGCTCACAATTTAATTTTAAAAAGTCCCTTAAATGACAGTGGTCATTTGAACAAATAAAACAAAATCATATTGGCAACAATCAATACAATTGTTGTTCCTGAATTTGTATTCCATTTCCTTATGCACATATTAAATTAGACGCATTTGTAGTAATTAATTGACTCAACCTGTCGTTATCATTTCACTTTTTGTTACGTTATTTTGTAATTTTCTTTAATTTTAGTGTCCTTAAAACAAAATTAGTTGTTCGCTCAAGATGATACTAATAATAATAGTTATAGAATAATAATTATAACAATAACAAAAATTAATAATACCCGTGTGCATTTATATCTGTCCAAATACAACACGCAATGTTTGTTTGTTTATTATATTGAGTTAAATGATACGTCAAATTCGAATCAAGGTTTTGTGTGAAAGATACCAGATTCTGAGTATTTGGCAAGCACCAATAATCGAATACAAGACAATCCCAGGATGGCTCGGACAGAAACACGAAAGCAGATCGGATTTAAGTTCCCCATAGTACTAAGAGCACCTGGGATCGCCTCACAAACTGTATTCTGACTTAAGTAAAAATATTAAATTTAAGTTTTACATTAAATTATAACTTACTTACATTATTTTAGTAATGCGCGAATATTAAATGTTTAAATGCAAAACTGAGAAATTTGAGAGCCGTCAAACATTTTGGCTTAAGAATAAAACTGCTTTGTGGAATCGGACCCAGGGCAGCAGGAAGCACTCTCCCGCAGCCTGCCAATAGCACAAGGTCCGGTTGTTCAAAGCTCCGTTAGCCTAACAGCCA
The DNA here is from genome assembly GCA_031763545.1 of Mopalia muscosa. NCBI lineage: Eukaryota > Metazoa > Mollusca > Polyplacophora > Chitonida > Mopaliidae > Mopalia > Mopalia muscosa. The sequence goes on from JARFOD010031278.1 coordinate 5,472, forward strand.
GTTATATGACGTTGCGACACAAAGAAATGGACGTCAAGTCATAATAGACATTCATTTTTACGCAACGCCATCTAACAGACCGTTAACTTAACTAGCTGCCTTGTAAATCGACACGTTTGTTATGTATTGTTGTAGCAAAGGAAACGAATATTTGAATAAATGCATAAAGTGAACATGTCAGATCTGGCTTTCTTTTCTTGTTTTCTGTTACTCACAGATAACGATATTAATTGATCAGAAATTTAGAACCCCATCTAGTTTCTTCAATAGATTCGGAAAATAAACGAGCGGACATTAAGTCCTATTTTCTTGCTGGAATTCATTGAAACCATCAATCTCCAATGACAATGGTGAAAATACGTCTCGTTGATCCAAAAGAACATTCGCAATTTGAAACAGTACCGCAAAGCATCGGTTAGAACTAAACACAGTCTATTATTCTTCAGAAAAAAATCTCAGTTCAATTTCCTTCCTTTGTTTCCCTGAAGTCATTTATCGCCTGTGCTTTTAAAAATAGATAAAACAACAAACGAGACAATTTCAAAAACAGAAATAAAACACACAAAGCATTTGTCATGACCTAACAACTCTTCCAATGCGTCCCATGCCCACTTTATGTCTCACTGAATATCATAACTTAATTTAAAAAATGTATTTATGGCAGCATTTTGCTGATTCATAGACATCTTACTATTAATGTTTTGTATTGTAAACCAATAGCTATACTGTTAAAGTCGGCTTTAGGGACAAATGCTAATCTCTGATGACATGTCATTAATATTATAAAAGTCCCATTCATGTGCAGTAAGACACCTCGGAAATTAACATGTTCACAATGGAAAAGCTATATCTTTCTAAGCCGCCAAGGAGGGCATTTCATTTCCGCAACCACCTGCTTCAGTTCGCTAAACCATATGAATAATTGGCATTGTGTGGCCTGGGGTAATTTCAATTTTTCTGAGTCTCGAACTACCCTCAAGAAATGCAAACTCTGTCTTATTTTGGATTCTCTGTTAAAATTTATTAATAAACACAAGATATACAAGATTTGCTTTAGGAATTTCTTTTCAATTATCTGAAGGAACAGCGACTCGACGGAAAGAAACAGGAAATATAGAAAAGACCTCGCATATATAAAACAATTAGGAATATATGTCGAGATAGCCTCAAGGGTAGGCCTATATCAGCAATATGACTTCAACAGTAACATACCTCTAACACTAACTCGATCTTTAAAACTTGACAAGAGTTTTGTTATGTTGACAGGTTAATTTTCTTCAAATGCTATAAGTAAATACAACAGGGTTACGATAGGAGTAAACTACCAGTAGCCCAGATATAAGCTCCAGGAGTGTAGAATTAAGCGGACGCTACCATATTTCTGCACTTACTTTTCCAATATATAAAACTTTCATGGTGTTACCTTGCTTTAAATTATTTCGTTTTCTTCTTGAACACTTTTGGGTTAGACTCAACAATAAAACGACCACTTAGCGTCCATTTTCAGGTCAAAATCAATCATTTCTTCACAGTATACCCATCTCTTCCCGATTTGAGAGCACGATTTGGCGGGACATGCTTGGATCCATTTCAGTTAGAAACCGCCCTTCACTGACTATTCAATGAACAAGAAAAAACACTGTATTACACTGAAATGTACTTTTTTATTGAATAAAATTTAATTATATTAGCGCCATAAAATATAAGACAAAAAACATGTACACTGTATAAATACCCAATTTCTTATGATGGATGTGGCTAAGAAGTTATAGGATGCTATTATTTTTCCAATCAAGTTAATCAAGTTATTCAGCCTGAAGGTGGGTTACCTCATTTAACTGTCACAAGGGTATCGTCGATATAATGACACTTGGCTTTTTGTATGCCTCTTTTCTGCTTGTTTTCAACAAGCAAGGTTTTTCTACATAATTTAGTGTTTTTTGTTAATCAATCTTGTTTCTTGTTATCAGTATTTGATGATCTGCTTCAGGAAAATTGAGTCGAGCACGGAAATTAAACAGTTGTGCAGGAATGGTTATGTCTTGCCGAACTGCTATTAAGGAAGTTTCGTTTCCGAAATCACATCACCTATTTGAAGTCGATTTCATATCCTTATATCTGCTGAATGTTTGCAGCAATTATTAACAAAGTACAGAGAGAAAAAAAAGACAATACCAACTCAAAAATCGTAAAAGCATATTTTTTTCTTTGTTTGCAAATACAATAGACTTTTTACCTCAGAAATGCCTATTTCTTATTTGAAATCAATTTGTTGTCAATGGCGTCGATGATGGTTTCCTTCACCCATTGGGCTGGCACGCCATCGTTTGATTGAAATAACGCGATAAACCCAAATCGAACAAACTAACAAACAAAGGCCAGTAGCTGAGGGTTCAGACGACTGGATTTGTACCTCTGAACATGGCCCAATTTCTCTTAATGGATTAAGCCACGCTCATTCGGACGCAAACCTTACACACAGGACACTTATGTAAATATGTGTATGCCAGGATTGACAAAGTAGCTCGCATTTGCGAATACTTTCATTTCTGTTTTCGTTTCAGTACAACTGAATGGAAATAGTTCCTTCTTCAAACTATGTTGTTGTTGTTATTAGAAATGGGATTCAACAACATCTGCTTAAAAGTTTCATTAAATTGTCCCCTTGTTAAGTCAGCGTATTATCGTTCTTTCTCATTTCGATAAAACGTGATTGGGGAATTTCCATTTAATGAGGTTACACAATAATTGACTTCATAACACGGGTCGGTTAGATTTTTGTTAGTTTGGTCGTAGTATATGTTTCCAATAATAAAACCAAACTAGATAACTTATTGTGTAGCATATTTTCCAACATGAAGTCATTAGGTTTGTTAGGTGTATTACTGTTGGTGTTATTGTATGAGTGCGTATCTGGAGTAACCAGTATCAACAAACACGTGTACTCAAACAGCTCTTGTGGTTCGGTCGAAATTCGTTGTAACATTATGTATACCCCCACTTGTGATTAATGCTAGATTTTCAGATTTGCAAACTTATTATTTAATCTTCAGACCCTATTTACAATGACATGGATTTCCACATTCTCCAGAATGACATGTCAGAATCTACTGAATATTTTATTATTCCTCTATCATCTCACCTTATCTAAATGTATAATAATTTCATAAACGATGCGTTCCCAACGAAATCAGTAATCTGCTTCCTAATTTCTCCGGTAAATTTCCCGACGGGATTATTCAATCAATTATTGTACCCGTCATATTGCAACGATTTTCAGTTTCTCTCAAGCGCAATTGAGTTTATTGCTTGCGTCTAAAACATATTCCTGCATGTTCCCATACAAACGATTGGTGTTTTTTGTTTGATGAAGTGTTTTGCTCCATACTTAGGGTTACTTCAAATAAATGACGGTGTGCCAACTCAACGCGTGAAAACGAAAATCATAGACAACACTGGCAGCAAACAAAGAGGCAAAATAACCACATCACAAAACAGATCGAGTTCGTATTGAGCTCTTGAGAACACCAGAACAGCAGCGTATGACTTTATAACATTTCAAAGATTTTGTTACAAACATGCCTCAATTTTAGAACAATGAAATGACGCTGGTCAAAACAAGACTACAATCCAAGCCACGCAACACGTATTTCCTTCAACTAAATTATACAACAACAGTGTTGTTCAGTCAGCCATTTAGCATAGAAAAGGGCTGTTTACTCCCTCTGAAAAAACCTCGACGAAATCGGTATATTGGTGAAGAATTATTGACTTATTATTGAATTATTGACTTTGATTTAAAATATATACATATCAATATATTGTTATTCGTTCGACACCCTATAACTGTCAACTATTAATTGGCTGTTTGTGTTTTTCTTCTTTCAGAGAGTTTCTGTATACGTGTCAGTAATAACTTTGACGACCATAAGTATTGACCGATGTCGGGCCATCGCCAGTCCATTCCGGGCAAAGTTGAGCGTGCGCTCAGCGGTACTAGTGATTGGGTTGAGTTGGGTCTTAGCCATGGGTTCAGCCAGCCCAGATCTAGTCTTATATCGTACAGAACCAACGTTTAGACCCGAAAATGTCACGTCGCTGATGATAATGTGTGGGATGGAACCTGAAAATTATGAGGGTGAACACTTGCCATTGTTTTGGGTGCCTCTGGCCTGTTTCTTCATCCTGCCTCTGCTGATCATGATGGTAGCTTACAGCGTAACTGCCATGCGATTGTGGCACCGAGATGCATCGTTACAAAATGGACACGGTAAGTGATTTCTTCCGTAAGTTTTAAGTTCTTTTATTTAAGTACAGACAATATTTCACGATCATACGTTAAACTTTCTTTGCATATCAGAAATGTATAGCTCGCTTCTGAAACCGATGTTCCTCGTCTTATTGATTTTTTGTTTGATTGATTGGTATTTAACGTCGTACTCAAGAGTATTTCACTTATATGACGACGGACACAAATACAGAACATCACAAATCTAATCCCCGTTACCCTTTAGCTCTTTAGCCGTTACCTCTTACGATCGACAGAGGAAGCCGAGGGAGTATTCTGCAGGGCTATGGCCCACCCGCTCCCACATGTGACACAGGGCCTCGTGTTATTAAAGACGATTGACTTTGTAAACACGGGGCTGTACAAATATATAGAGACTTAATTTGAGTAGCAAAGACGACGCCCATCATTTTGATTAATGACCGCTTTCGGCAAATCGCAATGCATTTGAAATGAGCGGGAACATCGATAAAGAAAGAGATTCTATGTTTGTCTTTTGTGTTCGTATTTATGTGTATTTGATCAGAACAAAAAGAATAAATAAATGTATTTAAATCACCTCAAATTCAGAGGCATATGCGTTCGCTGTAATGAGATAGGTTGCGATTTCATAGCGAGGACCATGTGTTATTATCAAAACCAGATGTAGCCCTTTGTGGGCCTTGTTCATACCGGCTAATGTCAAAATGGTATTGTCAGAAGACAAGTATCACCGTTTATTTAAAATAGAGATATCCGGGTTAATATCTGTTTGCAAAATAGGTTTGTTTGTTTGTTTGTTTGATTGGTGTTTAACGTCGTACTCAAGGGTATTTCACTTATATGACGACGGAGACA
>JARFOD010031289.1:0-24135 GCA_031763545.1 Mopalia muscosa
TTGACTTCCGGGCATAGCATGCGAATACTATAAACTCTTTGTTTCGTGATACTAAAAAGGGTCTTATATGTTTGACAACAAACTTGTGAAAGAATATTAAACACTATCTGATCAATTCTATCTGCGCAGTGTCTGTACGCACTGTGGGATTTATGACAAATTAAGACGATTGTTTTTACCTGAATATATGTCAATTTTAATTAATTTACATCCCTGTGCAAGTGTGACTGCTTTTAGAAATATATGTCAACCTTACAAGTAAGACTTGTATCGAATATCAGTCTATCAGCCTTGGTTGACTAATAGTTTATTAACGACAGCTTAAGTTTATTAATTAATGTATACTAATTAGTCTAACCAGTCGAGTCCTTTTCTCTTCACTTCAAATGTTTAATTTCCATTGCCTTCCAAATTCGAATACCATATGTAGATGGTTTACAGTGAACCTAAGGATCGTCCTCCTTTGAAGCCGTTTCACAGTACATGACCAATAGCAATCACTTTCCGATTTAATAAGAAAAATAATGTGTATCCCGTTATAGTTTTCATATTGCCATTTGTGGGTAATTATAATTCCTTTTTTGTGTACTTATGACTTTATCTTGTATCCCCAGTAACTATCTTATATCCAATATTATTCTGTCACACAAAGAGGGGGAGATGTCATGAATGGACCCATTATTAGATTAGTTCTTTGATACGTCATGATATGGCCGAAGTCAACAGGATCCATCCTGACAATTGAGGTCAGCGTTTATTATTTTCTGAGCACATCTGATGGAGCTATCCGGGCGCATTTGTCTTGTACGGATATGCCTTGTTAGTGATTGATGCCATACGGATGGAAATCGTCACATCTTCAGCCCTCGTGACAATTTACGATGTGGTATCAGCATTAACAGTCAGCAATGTGTACTTTAATACCAAATGCCACAATTTCTGTTTCACTTGTATGCACATGCAAAGTATAAAAGAGTTAACAAAACCGATATATACACAAAATACGTTAATCAGGCCAAGAACACACCGTTTTAATTTTAGGCCGTTAAAAAGTTTACTACAGTTTTCTCCGTAACTGCAACCACCAATTCCTAATATGCAGCGTCCCATTTTGTCCAGTCAGAACCCTGAAACTGTTAACTGAAAACAGAAGTCCTTTGGCGTCAAATTTGTTCTGTAATATTACACCTTCTGTAAAATGACACCATCACACCATAGATTTTTCGAAAATGTCATTCCAATCCACGTTTATAAAGAGGCTGGTTTTAGTCTGATGTTTATCGGTCTGGTTTTGGTGCCACTGGGTGACTGCTGTCACTGCCCTGGATGTACATGAGCGGTCATCACAATGACAGTTGTAGCAATAGCCAGAAAAGAGAGACGAGTGACGTCCTCCAGTCCAAATCAGTACCTTCCGATACATCTACTATTTATTCTCCTATCTAATCAGAACGCACAAAAAAAACCAAGTCATTTTAATCATGACCTCGCAAACAAAAGAAAATTATCAACTACAGTTAACTCTACAGTGACGTCATTACATTTCTCCCGTTTCACTTTATCAATGCCTTAAAATTGTTCTAATATACGCCGGATAAAGTTGAAATTTCATTGTGTTCAAAATATTTTTTTTGTTTGTCTTTAATCTATGCTATTTTTGGAATGCAGAGTAATATATACACGTGATATACGCAGTGGGAGATGTTGACATGCCTACAGAAACAGTGTCAGCAAAGATCGGTCTAAAGTTTACAAGATTTGGACCATACCCTGTTTAGTGTTTATACCCTTATAAAACTGCAAAATGTGGATTACAGGTTGCACCACACTCCGATAACACTTAACGCGATTGTCATTCCTAGTTAATATAACTTATAAAGTTCGTAATAATTTTATTCACAGAGAAAAAACACCGTATGAATTAAAACAGATATACATTTAATAACCTGTATATTTTGTTTTTAAAAAAGCTTGTGTTAAATAAATTTCCTGGCGTTTTGTTTCTTTTTACGGTCAATGTCATTGATCAACAACTATTCGGAATTATACTGTAAAAATAAGATGTATGAATTATATTGTAACGTAGAAATTTGGAAGACATTAAATAAATTAATTGCATTCATTTGTTTTCTGCAACGGGCATAAGTTGTTATGGAGTTAACAGACGGATTACACATATTGATGTCATGGCAACGGTTGCTACGGAAACACAAATGGTATAAAAATAAATGTCATAGTTGATATGAAATAGTTATTGATCATTCTTTTAAAACTGACAAATGACTTCCTTAGAGAGCAAATTGCTACATTCAGGGCATTCTAATTAGTGCAATTATTTTAATATTCACAAGTAACCGATAAGTCTGCTGAGTAAATAGAACACAGACAACCAAACTTTTTATACCGAGTACGTTTGCAGAACTTATTCTAAAAAATACACAGATATAAAGGTCTTGATGGGGACACGTTTTGATATAAACGTATACCTAGAGTTTTATTTAAATCCCACATCGCCAAGCTACCATTTTGATGTGGAGCTAAGGGTTTTAAATACATAGAAATTCGTCTTATGATAAGGCCACATTTATGTTTTGTGAAGGAAGGTTGTGTTAGTGAGGCTACATACTGTAAAGAACAATATATTGAAAGTAAAATATCATAATTTAGGTGCGTAAGGCAACTGTATGGCACACATGTATATAAACATATATTTTATTTGTTTCATTCAGGTTTCACGAGGTAGTTAATGGTAATTCACTCACATGAATGCTTGCCGGTTTAATAGGTAAATGATACCACCCTCGAACCACCCACACTGGCATCAAACAAAGACAGGACAGATACAGAAAAAACGACAGGGCGCTATACTAATACATCCCAAACAGATGGGCTTCCTGTTTCCCGTTAGCTGCGAGAGCACCAGGACAACAGGAAGATTCAAACGCCACCCGTTAAAATAGTTTATACATTTATATACAGATATGCCAAATGCTAAACAATCCTGTCTGCTTAAAGCATTATCAACTCTAGCCGAAAAAGTGTTTACCTATTAGGTATTATTGGCCAATTAACGTTACATAATGTACTTTAAGTACTTAAAGTACATTATGTAACGTTAATTGGCCAATAGTTAAAAGCGTATTAGCTCACGGGAAGGCTAACGCGCCATTGGTTGTCCGCATAAAACAATTAGGCTGGCACAGGTGTTGTGTGTCAATGTTTTAATTGGCTGGCATGCCTGGGACATGTCACATAAGAAGCAGCTCTTAACTTGACATTTAAAAACCGTTAAATGTAACTAGCGTGTAATGATATCAAGAGTAAAAACCTTCAGAGAAATAAACGAGACTATCATTCTCTTGGGATTTTCCTTCATTTGGAAAAGCAATGTGGACTCGGAAACCAAAGAAGGCTATTTGTCCAACTACTACCTGAACTGTCAATTCGAACCTTAAACGACATTGCCAAGGTAAACTCAACCACACTGTGTTTTGTTACCCGGTATAGCTTTCCAACAGTGTATGCTGGACATGCAAACATGCTTTCTCTTTAAAAAAAGAAAATAGTTGTTTATTGTTTAACTGGAGGCTAGTTTCAATTAAAGATATAACGAATCATTAATCATAAGACTTTTCTAAGTATAACTAAATATACTGGTTACAAATATCTGAATGTTTAAGAGAAATTTACGCCTTTTCCAAGTGATATAATGAAACTTGGTGTAGACATTTTTACACCAGATCATTTGGTTTGAGTATTGATGGGGGAAGAATAATCAATCGTGTGGTTCTCAAGCTATTGTAGGGAATTGGACTGACCGAGCGTCATACAATTCTACCCATAATGTAAAGAGGCAATTCAGATGAAACAATCCGAGCTCCAAATCTCACCCTATAAGAGTCGTCCATTTAATAATAGATCTGTGTATATTATTTAAAGATGAGTTGTCTGTCCGGAACAACAGCCTAATATCTGAGATAACTCGTAATTGTGGTGAAACGGGTATGACATAACTGTGACCAAATGCTTTGAAGTTGTAAATGTGTCGCCTTTATAGACGTACCTAATATCAACTCCTCCTAATTATAATTCGCAGATGCAAGATATCTACTCGCAAATTTTAGTTGAAGGCTTATATTTTTAAGCATTGTTCATTAAAATCATTAAAGCTAGGTAACCAATCTGCCCGACTAAGAAACAAATGGACTACACGTATACTGCTTGAATAAAGCCATAACAGCAGTTATACCTTCAGTATGACGTAGAGTTATATTCAAAGGACATAAAGCCCTTTATTAATTGCCTGTAACTCCGATCTGCAACAAAGGCCACTGCGCGCCACTTTTGTAATAAGTGAGAGGTTTAACCTTGGCACTGACTTGAATAGAAAAAGTTTCTTGCAACGCATTTTGCCACTCATAAATTCTTTGTCACATAAAATAGAATAATTAGAACTTCGATGAGAATATCTTGACAGAAGATATTTGTGTTTGTAATATAATGGCAAGGATCAATCCGTGACAAAGTTTCTCGTCTTTAATATTGATTATTGAAGAACTTAACAAAGACATGTAAGGATTGTGCACATAAGAGAAGGCTGTGTAAAGATTGAAAAGAAAATTTCAAAGGAATGTCTACATAGAAGTACCGTTCTTCAAAACTTCAAATACGCTGAAATTCGAGTTGACGTTTGAACAATTATTTCAGGAAATAATCACGTTTCCGAGCCAATACTAGAATTGATATCAAAGTTGTTAGTGGCCATGATTAGTCAGAAGTCTCCCACTGATAAACGCAGGATATATTACGGGTCATTCCTATTTATCAGGAACAGACTGTCGTAAGGTGGATACATGTCTGTGTTCTTTAATGGTTCTACGCTATACGCCCTATTTTCACTAAATTAGATAAAGGTACTTTGATGGAATTCACATACGAATATGTGCTATAATGTAGATACATAGTAGAATGTCTTGCAAATATATGCTGCAATGCAGAGTAGTGGAATCTAAGAATAGCTGTTCTTAAAAACGGACTACTGCAAACATCCCCCGTAATGTCGTCCTTAAGGTGATTTTCGCTGTCGAAATGTTGACTGGCCCCACATAGGTACTTATCTTGATCACAGGGCAACCAAACATGGCACATATGGTCACTAGGTAAAGGCCTAACAACACAGGTAAAACTGACCCCATCCGCCGCCAGGGGACGTTGAAATCGAACTTCTGTCAAACTGTCAACTGGCTGTATTGATTCCGCGTCAGGGCCTACAAAAGGCCGACACTTCGTCCGTTTCCCCAAAAGTGAACGAATTTTTGAGTTTCGCATCTTCGCATTTTCGTTCCTTTGTACTTACAGTTTAGGTGACGAAAGTTAGGAAACGTGAGGGGCTGCGACATGGATCGCAACATGGACACCCCCCCTCCACCCCCCCGCAAAAGAAAATTATTTTTGTAATTGTAATAGAATGTCCTGTGTAAACATGCGTGTTGTAAATCTAGTATAATGTCGTGTGGAAATAAGCAGTGTTGTAAATGTAATAGAATGTCGTGTATAAACACGCTGTGTTGTAATTGTAATAGAATGTCCTGTGTAAACGTGCATGTTGTAAATCTAGTATTACGTCATGCGAAAATAAGCAGTGTTGTAAATGTAGTAGAATGTCGTGTATAAACATGCCCTGTTGTAATTGTAATAGAATGTCCCGTGTAAACATGCCGTGTGGTAAATCTAGTATAATTTCGTGTGGAAATAAGCAGTGTTGTAAATGTAGTAGAATTTCGTGTGTAATCATGCCGTGTTGTAAATGTAGTAGAATTTCGTGTGTAATCATGCCGTGTTGTAGGAGTAATAGAATGTGGTGTTTAAACATGCCGTTTTGTAAATTTATTAGAATTTCGTGTGTTATCGTGCCGTTTTGCAGATGTACACTAATTGCGTTTGACAACATCCCCTGCTGTAAATGTAGTAGAATGTCGTATGTAACTATGCTGTGCTGTAAATGTAGTAGATTGTTGAACATAAACATGTTGTGTTGTAAATTAGTAGAATGTCGTATATAATCATGCCGCGTTATAAATGCAGTAGAATGTCGTATGTAAACCTGCCGTGTTGTAAATGTATAGTAGAATGTTCTTTGACAACAAACCGTGGTGTAGATGTTGTACACTGCAGTGAAACTACAAGCCGTGTTGTAGATCAGGTAGATTTGTATGGAAGCTGTATCGTACGAGATCAGACAAAACAGATTAAATGGGATGTGAACTCCCAAAGCGTGAAACGCGAAGGAAACTTAATGACGACTATTGTTTTCTTTATACAGTATACCCAAACATCACGTGGTATTAATTTACCAAACTGTTACGATTAGTTCTATTCGAGAATCGTTTGCGGTTACCAACACGCGAAGTGCACGTTTCTTATGCATGTAGGCAAGCCATTTGGGAGATATCCTTGGCGATAAAATGTGAGTAAGCGGGCAGAAAGTTTATACAATTATGGCATCAGTTTATTTTGACTATCAGCTTTAACTCCTCACACATTCTTCAATGATGATTATCTTGATTAGAGAAAATTGCCCTAGCAAAGATTGTTTATATAACATTGGGATCACATTAACAGTAGTGCGTTTCCTATGTCTGTCATTTTATATCTTAAAAATATCATTCAGACGCAGATCAGTACATCTATATGTAATTATATAGTGTATGATGCACCAAAACGAAAGTCGATATAAAATGTATGTTTTTCTTATAGCATTGGATATTTAGACAACTTGGGCTAATTACCATATGGCGCCTTACATTAGTTAACCTGATGTCGGTCAGAAATAAAGATAACCCTAACGTAAAACTTAGGGTTACAGAGAGTAACAGGCGCAATGAGCGTGACATATTCAAGCACTTATTTTGCTGTTCTCCCAACACAAACGGATGTGTGTTTGTTTGATTAGCTTTTATCGTCGTACTCAATAGTATTTTACTAATCCGACGACAGACTATCCACTGTTATACATAGCTACGGTATAAAAACTGGTTACTAGAGCCACCTCGCGTGAGTCCCTCATACGCCTGAAGTCGACTCGAAGAGCACTCGATACTGAGAGCTGTATAAAGGAGGGCCAGTAGTCCGAAATGCTAATCACTGAAGCACGACCAAGAGTCCCAAAGGGATGGTTGGATACATTCGCAGAGTGCACCGAAACCTTTGCTGGACATATATTCGTTAAGTTGGTGGGTTTAAGTAGCCCGTATCACCTCCCTGCCATGACAACTGTTCTGTGTAAAAGTATACTCAAGAGAACAATGTAACGTGTTGCGATCAAGCATGGAAATTGGACAAACAGCACCGGTGGGACTAATGACGGAGGATTATCAACTTGAAGAAGGTCGTCTAGACAAGACAGGTTAACTTACAAATCAATCTGAATTCCCGTCCTCACCATTTGATCAGCAACCAAATCTGCCAATTTCCCCAGGTTCATTAAATCTCATTTCTTCAGAGAACGGCCTAGAGATGCGATGTACCCGATGGACCCTTTTGTTGCTAACGTTGAATATAAATCGCTACCTTTCCTGCAAAGCTATAGTCATCACATTACATCGAGCATGGTTATATTGCATTTAAAAAGATATAAGCTAGTAAATTTCCTCATTTTTCCTCAATCTTCCCCTGTGAGCTTAAATGCCTCATTGTTAAATAGTTGGTCAATTTGGTTCTGTAAGATCTTTATGCGAAGGTCGTGACCGATGTTCCGTTTCATTTAAAACCGTATGTATCTGGCAACCTTTTCATCCCATCGATGTTTCACATAATGACAATAAAATACGAATTGTGTTTTGAGCTAAATGTAAAGCTAACCCAATACAAAGTGGATGTAAATAGCTATATGGATCTGATGGTGTCGATTTGTTGAACTAGAAAAAGATGACACCTACACTGGTTTGAGCAAATCACTGTACAAGCTGTGATTATTGCATTGGATTTAATACAACAACATCCCGAAACAACATATCAGTTCATAAATGTTATACATAGGTTATACACAGTTCCTGAAACCGCAGTTAATCACGGTACAGTTAAATTTATCCATAACTGATATTATTATACACTTGGATGTGTGACCAAATAAAAGCACTCCCTTTGTATCAAGTGGTAATACGCCATATTGGATTGTCGTATTGCATCCGACGTCACGCTACTCCACTGAATGAAGCGTCTACATACAAAATCATGGCGTCATAATCAGTGGTGTCATCGGGACACTGTGGAAGGTGGTAAAATATGTTTGAGGGCGTCATAACGTTATTTCGACTCAACAGTTTATTTTCACAAACTGGCCAATGTTCTAATATCTAATCTTCATGTGTTTAGCCAAGTCCTCTGTTCCAAATTTAAAAGAGCCCTTGGCGGTCGTCAAATACGGACGTTAAACCCGAAGAGTACTCGTACAATAACATCATTATTGGATTAAATTGTTTATAATAACCTATTAATATTTGACTGTATTTACAGGAAACAGCCAATACATGGGACAGATTTAAAGCGAGTCGGTTTATTTATTATTTATATGATGGGAAGCTGGATTTAGCATAACTTTCGAACTCCGAATGGCGAAAACAGACAGCCCGATATTTGACAGTTGATAGTTGACAATTAAATATAGAAAATATTTATGTATGAGTTAACTTCAACTTGCCTGTTTCAGAGGGGTTTCAATTGTTATGGACAAAAGAGTGGTTGGAGTAATCAGTTTGTGTATCTTAAGATGTGATCCCCATCCAAGGTCATAATGTTTTAAAAATCAATAACTGCTGTTTCTGTGGTATAACGGCATTAATTTTACTCCAAATGAAAACACATTTAAAAACCACGTATGCCCTCCCATACAAACCACACGTCTTAACATGTTTAAAAAATTCCCAACCTGCATACATAATATTGTAACTCATTTCTTAAGCAAATCTGTTTGATAGAAATGGGCTTTTTGGACATTTTGGCGAAAGAGTGTCTTTGGTTTCTTTGTTTGTTTGATGTTTAACGTCGTACTCTGCAGTATTTCGCCAATATGACGACAGATTGTCCACTACACATTGTTCTTTGCATAAATGCGATGAAAAACCAGAAGGAAACCTCGTGAAAACCACCTCAGTTATTGCCGGGGCCATTACTATACCTGATAGTCGACAGGCAGACTAACCAGCCGACGCTACATGGAAGACGGGCTAGAAGACACATACTCTAACCACTCAGTCGCGGGAGAATGTCTTTGGACAAGACCGGATGAAAAAAAAAGCCATAATGCCCGTATTTTTTAAAACTCTTTATTCTGCTTAATTGTTCGCCAATAAAATGTGAGTTTCTTCTCATCTTGTATCAGTGTATATACAGATATAATGTGCATTACTTCGGTGGTTGCCTGACAGAATTGATTCATGGTTCAAGAAGATTTAGTAGCGTAAACAACAAAGCTTACTTAACAAAAATGTAATTATTTCACGAGTTTTCTTGTGTGAGTCCTATATGTAATAATTTTTATAGCACGTCTTTAATTTGTCATTTTACGTAGACTCATCGACCTGCTTCTCATATGTGCGATTATGGCCAGTTGAAGCGGAATTATTTCTGCCTTCTTCGTCTTATTAAAGACTGTTTGCCACTCAAACGTTTATGGTCTAATGGATGTTCGAGGGGAAAGTGTATGTTGGCAGCATGGGTGTTCCTACACGGCGCTATCTTCGCCCAGCCGTCTTCAACGGCTCAGTGTGATATAACGCACCCCGGCTCCTATCTGCTAAATTACACAGCCATGTCTGCGTGCTAAATTAGATAGCACCGACTCTGGTGTCACATTAGAGTCCAAGACCGACACCGCTTGAAGTACACCTTAAAAAGTTCAAATATCACATTACCGTACATAAATTAACTCTCAAGGTATCTGCTACCAAGTCCAAATTGAGATAATTTTTATCGGAATATTTCTAAAAGCTTTTTTGTAAAGCTGTGTGTTTGGGGACATACTGTATAACGATTCATATGCCATAGATGCAAACATAGTTTTTGAAAGGATGCTCTCTTTACTGTTGTTCATTTAGTACGCGTCTAAAGTAAATACACTCAAGTGTGACTAGATACTTATGCAGTATATACGTATATTTGCGATATCAGGGATATATTAAATATGCACTTCCCTTTTATATACTATGCCCGAACGATTAAATACAACATGTGTTTGAGGGGGCGTGGTGAGGAGGGGGGGGGGGGGGGGGTGTCAGTATTTTCGAGGATGAGTTATACGTTAACTAGACATAATAAGATATAATAAATAAGTATCACATTTAGGACTTTGTTGGCTTATTAAGATCTTTAGCCAGGTAATTTTTTAATATTCTAGAGAGTAAAATCTTGAAGTTTACATATTTAACTATATGAGCTATGTACTTTTTCTAAATAGTGATAAATAAGTAGAAAGTGAAGTTTAACAGTATTTTTGTTATTTTGGGATAACACTTTCTTAGTTTGAACAGTTCTAGTTCAGAAAATTTTGCAGGTTGAAACCCGTCCGGGAATCGAACCCACGACCCTTAGAGTTAGGCACCGAATCGCCAGCAGTAATCGCCATCAAACTAAGAAAGTGTTATCCCAAAATAACGAAAATACTATATGCAACACAGCCTGCGAAGAAAACGTATACGGATCGCAACCGCGACAAATTTTGAGTTACAACTCTGTCATCTGGAAACATGTCCTGCTTTAACCAAAAAATGAATTCGTAAGCACTGAGGCATAATTAATATGAATAATACTACTCATCACGAATAGGTTTAAAACAAACCTTGAAGTTAGAAAATTTATATGATAAGCAACGTAAAACAAACTTACCTTTGACAGTTCCGACTAAGGCAGTAATAATGTATGCTCTTTTGGCCTCGCCTCATCACTAACGGAACACCAAGCGAAAACTCCTCTGCCTATCTCTCGCTAATAGGAGAGATGGGAAATTAGAGGGAGAGCCTCACTGATATCGATTAAAGATGTATCAAGGTGAGTGGGAATAGCATGAGCCAACGTATACATGCTCTACGCTCGCTACACTATATACTAAAATGGACCGTCTTTGTTTCCAAGTAAACCTTTTAGAATCTTCGAAGCCCAATGTATGACTGGCAATATAACGACCAAGTGGTACGTTGGAAAACAGCATTGAAGTTTTGCATCGTAAGCACAAACATTTTACCTCTATTGGCTGGATTAACTTAAGCTATCTTGACATATTTGCGGAAATTTGTGGTTGGTTTTTGTTCATTGTCAGATGAGTTGAATTCGATTAGAAATTAAATGTCAAAGATAACAATCTGACCTGGAACCGCATTCTCTTCTCTTGTTAGTCTAACTGGTAGCCTTTAGATCAATCAAAGCGGCCATCATCCTACCGCACGCTCGTGTTATTGTTGGATTCACAGCTGTTTACCTAAGACTACCTACTGTAGACTGACTTTTCATACATTATGAAATACACAATCGAACTTACAGTCTATTCCCCGTCAGTTTAAGACGTATTGATTTATACATCTTGTCCAACACTGTATTGATTGTTGACATGCTATCTTGGAACACATATGCTTAATTCTTATAAGAGCATTCTTACGGAATAACTGAAATAACACTTTTTTTTACTGTATAATGACAATACAATGTACTAGACACATAATAAACTACATGGATTCGAACCCGAGACATTTGGCTCACATGGTCATCATTAAGCTACACAGCCTCACGACAGAGTGACCCCAATTTAATGGCATGTAAAGTTTGCATACCCCGTAGTAAGTAGTCCGGTAATTTTATACTAAAAAAGGCAGACAGAAAGTTAGTCTCTATCAAATTCGATTTTAAGCTCTTTGGTTGCAGTCGTCTCTCCAGAAAGGATTAGGCATGTGGCGATTAAAGATACAACTATTCCTGGTCCATCTATACATTTATGGGCTATGATTTTAGAGAATGGTTAACGTGCCAGAAGGATTTATAAATGTATTTTTAGAGCATGCCTAATTATGAGTCTTTTCTGCTCCCAGATGTCATCCTGTTTTTGATATAAATGAGAGTACTTTCCAGGCCTTTTATCACCTGTTTGTGTCATGACGGAGTAGATCGACCATATTAAGACGCTGTCGGGAGTGGAATCCTTAAATCGACCACATATGACCACATACACATTTATCTGAAATTATTTTGACCAAAGTTAATTATCATTAAAGACCGTACGATGTATTCTATGTTCGAATTCATGAAGCATAGTAGTGTAGCAGTAAATCTGAAGGCCAGGACTAAAATTAATTGCTCCAAGTGAATTCAAATGGGAGTAGCCGGTGATTTCATTTAAATTTAAGTATCTGATTATCGTACGGCCCAGTCTACAGACCTACATAATGTACAATAACACCCCTTATCCCTCCCTTTCACTTCTGAAGACCAGATTTCGATTTTTCAAACTCAGTATTTCAATTTAATACAATTGATTTAAATTGAGTGCAATGGGATGGACTTTTTGTTTAAATATAACCTAAATATATCAGTACAGACATATTAAAGCATGGATACAATAATAGAATTTGAAGAGTTTTCAATGAATAATACGGAAAACGTCCTTTGTCTCGATTTATGATGAAGCCACTGTTACATGTGGGGATGAATAGCATTCAAACATGTTTCAGCAGTTAAATACCATAATACAGGATAAAATGTATATCTTTATTGTTACATTGAGTAAATAAATATATCTACAAATATAACCTAGCCATCACTATTACATCTTGCAAGAACTTTTCTTTTGTTATTTCGTTTATTAATACTAAACATATTTATTCCTGATATATTTAGTAAAATAAGGAGAAAAATAATTAATCGAATATAGCAAAATGTACATTGTTGCCTATCGTCAAAGCACAAACGGCTAGCATTCTAAGCTAAATCTGTTTTTTGGGGTTATATTTTACGTACTAGCTAGACTCGTCAAAATACCAAGACACCTTAATATAAAACCATACGCTTGCTTCATTTCGCAGATAAAGCAAATACACCCTACCAACATGACACAAGACCTTTAAGTACAGTAAATGCACGCTTCCTAATGCTTTTAAATGTAAATAGCTCCTGGCCAACTTTCTTTAAAAATATTGACTGATCCATCACTAAACGAGTAGGCATGAAAAGGACAAAACACTATCTTTGCTCCAAATAACAACGATTTTTCCTGTATCAAATAAACCTAATAACGACTTTGCGTATCTTCATTAAACATGACACGGACTAAATAATATACGTTGTCATTTATCTGACTGTAAGCTTTAAACGCACTCAGATTAACTTGAATTGAAATCATAATTATAAATTACTCTGTGATATATCATTCCATAGAACAATATTTTTGAAATTGACAGGATGCCAGATATTCATAGAAGCATTTTATTTCCCGGAACGTTCGACATCTGTGGTAACAAATTGCCTAGCATATTCATCAATATCATATTAACAGCAAAACGTTTAACAGCGGGATCAGGTGCTTGATTGGCACGTGATTTTGTGAGTAGACTTAATTAAATAAGGACTGTCCTATTATATATTAAAAACAAAAATAGAGCGTTTTATTGTTGTCATATATTTTAACAGATAGTGACAAACTTTTGGAGGAAAGGGCAACCGTATTACAATTAAGGTGTGCCTGTCTATATATTTAAAAAGAAATCATTCTCTTTTTTGTTTTCCAATATGACCAACCAATCACCCAGTTTGCTAGTCTCGGAAATATCAAAATCTTGTACCAAAAATGTCTTCTCTCTCACAAAGACCAATACAGGCTTACAAGAGAAACAAAACTATAAAGGACCTGCTGGTTAAAGGCGAAACTTCCCTTTGTATCAGACAGGTTGTAACACTCATTCTCGTAAACATACATATCCATTGGTTAATTTGTATCTCTGAAAGACTAATTCGTAGGCTGATTTATTCCTAACCCATGCCGAATATCTTGTTAGCTACATATTTAACAACAACTCGACATTAAGATTTATTGTAAAGAAATTTGTGCCATGAAGTTATCTAGAACATAAGATGATTCATCAATTTTAATAATCTACATCCCTGTGGCAGTGGGATTTCTTTGTAGAAATATAAATTGACTTACTTTATTATATCGTATAAATAGCATTTTGGTTATAGAATATAAGATTGAATGCAGCAGATGTGAAAAATTGGTAATAAAATACAAAGTAAACTTAAGTGAATTTTGTCTACTTATCCGTCTGCTTTTATACTATAATATCTCCAAAGCGTAAAACACCACTCAACGCCGTGTGTGCATGTTTTCGGAAGGGTGCAGGTGTAGAAGTAAAACGTATGATTTAACATTTCACTTATAAACTGGAATCCTACAATTTAAACAGCATGTACAGCACTGTAGATCTACTCTTGAGCACCTGCCAAATACAGGTTGACTATAGCAAACTATGCAGATGTTTAGTAATTAGCAAATCCAGCTGCTCAGCGTGTAATCTCAATGAGGAGATTTGGCTTTACACAATGTGTCACAACGTATTTCGCTACGGTTCTGGAGTTAATTCCAGAAATCGATTTATGACGCAAGTCATAATTAGCAATTCAGAATTGAGAATATATTTCTTAAGCATTTTATATTTATTACGGTCTAAAGTCAAATGAATGAGAGTTATATGGACAGAGTTATTACAATTATATGACAATGGATCGTTCAATTCTCACTGTTCCTTGCTTAAATACAGTGGAAGACCGGAAGAAAATGTCGTAAGAATCACCCCGCGAATGCCGGAGTGACTTCGTGTAACTCACACATATTTCTTATGGTCGACACAGTGGCTTATTTGAATTGGCTTCGTTAGACTAACACATATACATTATAAACATATCCAAAATCACAGTTTTCATGGGTTTTATACAATACAGTTACATTGGTTAATACGAACGTTGCCTTTATATTGGACATCTGGTCAAAGAAAATAAGCTGTTTTATAGTTTTAAGCTGAATGGTTAATACAGTATATATTTTATTTGACTTAATGGACATAACCAGGTTTCGATATTCCACCTTTCCAACATGTCAGTGTTTATATATGAGTGTTGACAATCTACAGTACATACTGATTGTCCTTGGAAATTGTAATTAATGAGGACATCAGACACTCTGGTAGTGGAAATCATGATCACAATTACATTGACGTCCAGTGAATAGATCTCTTAGCGTTAATTAGTATTTCCTTGACGAATACAGTCTTCACCAAATGAACAAGTTCACCGTAATATTGGCAGCAATATTCGCTTAGATACATCTCCAACCTGGTCGAATCCTTGAAGTGAACATTTATATCGGCACGGAGACAATCTTACAAGAAGCTACTCTCTATGACCAATGCTTTGTGTTGATGGGGTAAAGCGCAGCGAACCCCGACGAACTGTTTACCCTAGAGTAACGGTATATACTGGTATACGTGGCCGTATTGAAATGATCCAAGTGACGATCAGATCAATGTGGACCCCTTTACAACTAGCTAATTTATTTGCCTCACGTATTTAGAAAAAAATCCGTTGAAATCCCCATTTTATACAACACTAATAGAATTGGCTAATCAAATTAGCCAAAACTGGCAAAGGAGATCCAGAGATAAATTCCAAGTATTTCATCAGTAAACGTGGGCACTTCTAATGTGTTATTTTCATATACACTCTGCCAAATTATTACAAGGAGTCAAAATTAAAATCAGTTAGAGTAAAAGTATTTCGATTTTCAGACACAATTTATGTATCCACAACTCTAAACGTATTCACTAAATAATTACAATTTATATTATGTGGTATTTAGTCTGTAATACAGGTCATGGTGTACCATGCATACAAGTGACGTCGCCGCTCTTGAATGCTCTTTTGTGACAAAATTGATTGTGAGCAGTATCTAATAGATATGTGTTACCTTTGTCGACAAGACACAAGCAACACATGTCACAATGCGCGCGGATTCAAAGGTGGCAATGTATTGTGACAGTTCGATTCTTCCTGTAGAGTAACAATGCCATTAGTAAAGGGAAATAACACAAAGCAAAAGAAAACAAAGGTTAGCCTAAGTTAACGATTGTTCTGCCCAGATTGAGTGGATATAGCATTCGTTGTCTTCTAAAAGCCTATTGTTCGTTTATTTTCTTCATGAAACGTGCATCCCGTATATATAGAACCTTAATGACAATAGCCATTGTTTAGTAAGCATTCACAAAATCATAGCAACCATATATACTCGATATTTAAGAAGTAAAGTGGGATGCAGTCCCCGGCTTTTTGACACAGTGCGCAGTTTGGTACCATTTACTCTTCCAAGATAACAACATATGTCTACACATGTACGATACCCTGTTTGGCAATCTATCTGAAGAATTGTCATATGTGCAGTCTAGTATCGTTCGTTTTTTATTCCATTTTTTTTGTTTTCGGAATTTTACTTTAATTTGGTTTATTTCTCATGAAATTGATAATACACACGGAAATGGCAAATAAATTAATTTCTCTATTCAGAGCGAACTGACCGTAACAATGGCATGCCATAGACGATGCTGTGATTTATGTTCTTCCAGAAAACAGTTGAAGCTGACACAGTGTAGCCATACGAAGCATGCTTTTCAGGTCGAGTCGTAAGATAAGATCTTAACATAAAAACACCATCAGGGTATATAGTTTCTGGCATTTCACAATATAACATTAAAAGCGTTATCGCGATAGTGATATTTTACAATGACATTGCACACTGTTTTCAAGTTTGCTTGGTGTATATCTGTCCTATGTTAGGGCACTCATATAATACACCAGGAACATTGTGCTTTTTTTTTTTCTTTTTTTTTGACAATTTTCTGACTTCACAGTTTTAGTGTTTTTAATTAACAAACATGTGTATCGCTTAAGCAAGACATCGTATATGTTTATAAATTCGTTTCGTTGGGAAGTCATCAATGCTGAACACAGTATGGATAACAGGCAGTATGTAAATAACGTATACAGCTGTAGATAGTTCCACTGACAAACCTAGTTTGATACACAAATATGGGAATTCCAAACACAGAGAGCCCAGTATTTGCTGGAATTATCGACACTTTTTAACTGAACGAGTGAGTGAGTGATGTAGAATCAGTGCATGGACGTAGAACAAACATAGAGTTCTTGGTACGCGGAATCACGTCCTGAAGATTTCAACCACATATTAAACGTTCCATGGAAACCTGTTTCAATTACATATTTTCTTAAAAGAAATGTGGAGATATTTAACATCGATATTAGTAAATATAATTGAATACGACCATAACAGGACAATTAATTTATCAAGCCACCGGATATTTTTCTCTCACGGTCAGAAGGAATTTATTAGTGTCAGATGCGACTTACTATGCTACAAGTGTGAAAGTCTTTGACGCGAACCCTAAAGCCATTATCTGAATTTCCATATTTATTACGCCAATCTTTAGAATGTGAATCCATTGCAGCTACACTAAAGCTTTATTAGCTAACAAGAAAGCACTCGTCCGTCTTTACGAGGTCGGATCGTCGCCAGGTGAAGCTGGCCGGTTTTCTGTTCATTCCACCTTTGGAGATGACATGCCACTCTATTCTCGCCGGTCAATTAGATTTCCCCGTGGAACAGTATGGCGGACTGAACGGGTCAAGGTGACGTTAACAACACTGTCTATCGTCACTTAACTGCCTTCAACGGGCGACTACTATCAAGCGTACCTATTGTCTATTTTCTTAATTAGATAGGGCTGAAGTGTGTGCCACCAAGTCACGTACGTTCTTTCCCATCACCATTCCAAAACAATTATTACAATTCACAAGTGTCTGCTAAAACCTTTACGATATCGTCATAATAACACCCAGCCCTAGCTGGTCAATGTCTTTAGAAAGATGATGGCAAACATTTCATAAATCGTCTATATTTCTCAGCATTATATTTTATACTATATAAAACAATGACATAGCTGCACATCCAAGGGTTTGGATGGTCCTGTTGGATGTATTGTTGGCAATCTGAGTCACTCGGATGTGATCGTTTGTTATTTACGTAATGTGGGTGGAATAACTTCAAGTACGACCTTAAACCCTAATTAAACAAACAAACAATGATTCGCCAATATACATTGAATTATAAAAGTAGTTCAAATAAATGTTAATAAAGATAAGCGTAAACTTTAATCGTACTTTTATACAGTTAACTCTTACGTATAATGTTGTATATCAGGAGTAAAAGGAATCTTCCTAACCGTTTCATTTTTATTAAACATTTACACAATAATTAATCACGGATAACAAAATAGCCTAATGCAAAATAAGATAACTATAATTAACCAAGGATAATAAAATAGCTTAATGCAAAGTAATACCACTTGAAACTTACCTTCATTAATTTATACAAAGTTGTGATAGTTTGTGTCTTGCCTAAATTCATCACTAACGAAGCATCGAGCGGGAAACTCCTCTGGGTGTTCTTTTCTAATAGAAGAGATTGGAAATTAGAGGAGAAGCTGCCCTGATATCGATTAAAGATGTATCAAGGTGAGTGACAAATGGCCTGGCAAACTAAACACCAACCCATGCAAACTCCAATGAAGGGTACGTTAGATTATATATATGTACGAGACAATACACGTCTGAGGTAAACCAATTTAAACTTTCGCAGACTCTTGGCATGATTGTGGGCACAACAGTAAATTTCAAGTTCCTGTTTTCAATATAAAAGAGCAATTGGGTCCGGGCAACAAAGAACCAAGCAAAGCAGTGTGCTAACAAAAGGAAATCCATTTAAACAGTCTACATTGGCCGTGGATTCAATAGTTAATGTGAACATCGTCGTTTGTCTTTCAGGGCGGATCAGCTGTATCCTATAGCCGTGTATCTCGACTCGGAGAACCCGGTTAATGGGGCTGAGCGAGAAGGTGAAAGAGCTAGGTTTACTTGAAGTCCCGCCTAAGTCGGTGGGGACGAATGCTAAGTAAGGCAGCGAGACTCGACACACTGCTATTAATTCCCTTTAAGCCCCTGCTATCGATTTCACATTTCTCACCGGAAACAACGGTAATATTATTGATTCAGCGAGCAGAGCATTGAAGCTGTGCGCAAACATTGTACAAGAAGTATATTAATAATCTTTGTATCCAATGACTTGTCTCAACAACTTATAGGAAAATAAAAAAGCTCCCTATCAACAGTAAATCATTAGAATAAGAGTGATTAAGTAGAACATCAATTGATGCCAACTTTTTTAAGAGACGGATTACAATAAACCGACCAGTGGCATAGTCTTATATGGCAGTTACTTAATTAAAATATATTGACGTCGTTCCTTGCACGACCCCTGTTCAATAAATGTATCAAGGCATATAACACAATACCAAACAAGAATCACTAATTATCATTTAATCAGTTAATTTAATCATCAAATAATTCCTTAGATACCATCGAGTGTGTGACAGTTTTATTTAAAAACTTACTGTCCAATTTAAATTTAAAATGTTATATTTGGTATGCACATCACACTAAAGGGACGAGAATCGCAGCTACTTTAATCCTCAGGTAGCATCGATCTTATGTAAAACAGTACTTTAGCAGGGCTCTTATTAAACAAATCCCAATGAATACCATCTACTGTGTGACAATTTTGTTTAAAAATTAAGCCTGCAAATACATAACAAAATTATAGCCAGAATCCATATCACACGAAGATACAATAAGATGGGCAACAGCAACACATATTTTGTTTTGAATGACTGTCTCTATTAGGAGCAAAAAGGTATTTGGAGATAAATCAGTGGTAATAAGGGATTCAGCAGTTCCAAACCCACCATTTGGTATGGTAAGCAGTTGTCATTAGTTGAAATGCTTCTGCAATAATATTTATTATTCCCTAATTCATATTTAGATAAAGGCGGACTACTACTGCTCACTTCACTGCAAAGTAATATAACGTTGCAATTTCTGCTGAAATTTGACCATGTAAGCTGAAATTTGACCGTGACAGGATTAGTTTTTAGGTGAACTTTATTCTCCTTTTTTGTTTCAACTGTAACATGAGCGTTGTTTTTAGACGAGACATTTCCAAAAATAATAAGTACTGCTTTTTGCACGTTAATATACGCAATAATATGGGGCATTCCTCCACGAATCAAGTATCGTGAGTAATCCTTTCCTGCTTTTCTTGAAGCAATACTGTTTGTTTTAAACATCAGGCTATATTTAAACTCGTGTTTAGTATGTTTATAAAGGATAACCACCAGGCTTTCTTTAGTTCATATATGTGGTATATCTATGCAGTCCAATACTGTCTTTATTATCGCTCTTTTATTTTTTTCGGGAAGGACCTTTTTTGTACTAACGTCTCTCTTTTATTGCACTGTTACACAAAATGTGACGACAATCTCTACCCTCCGCTAGCAAATTCCCCTTCGCGTTGGGCTCGGCACTACCGTTTTATTTTAAATAGCATCTATGTTACATTACAGCACTCAAGACGACAAAGAAACAGGAGTTTTGATTGTTAACCTAGATAGATAATGTGTTAGATGTCATCAATGCAATATAACTTTTAAAGTTTGGCAACGTTTGACGTTTTACACCAGAACAGAGCTATGTAAATGTTAATGAGATATCCCCTATGTGCGTTAACAATGATATTATTTAAACGTGAATGCTCGTTGGTTCCTTAAATAATGTCCCAAACACAGCTAAAATTGTCCGTTTTTCTCATATAATCTGACGGTGAACTCAACACTCTTGCACAGGTCTGTAATACACCAAAATAAAGACTGCTCCCTGTCGAATATCGAACTTTAGACAAATTTATGTCAAGGAGCGCGTGCGTGATTGCGGTTTAAAAATGTTGTAGCGAAGGAACCTAAAATTGAGTTCGCCTTATTATTGCAACACAGTCATGGTTGCATCTCATCAAGGCAACTTTCGCGATTGTGAGCGTCTTAATAGTGATACAGAGATAGGTCTAATAGTTTCTAAACCACTATGTCAGCGATTGGACAGATTAGCAATGCTTCACTTAGCTTATCTTTTCCATCATGTATAAGAGACATATATTACATGGTATTGGACTGTGTATGGGGGATTGTTCTCCTTATTGTTCAATAATAATTTACTTATTTGCAAATTATTGCAATGTGCTGGCTTATTCTCCTGTGTATATAGACGTACAAAGGACATGGTTTGTATCGAGATTAGCTGAATGTTAAATAACAAAGAACAAGTAATTTGGCATAGTTCGTATCCTCATAACACTTGTTTGGCATAGAGTGTAACTAAAATTAAGTCTGCAAAGGAGAGAAGGTATTTACAAACAGTAACCGTTAACTGATTCAGTATAGAAATATGTTTTATACAGGTAAAATGCTTTTTACACTGGCGAATTTACTCAATACAGTTTCATAACCGCAGTCATAAGGGATTTGTTGAAGGTAGCGAGGAAGACTTTTATGTTAACATTATTTTTTACTGTTGTTTTTGGTTGGTTGGTTGGTTATAGGATTTGTGGCGTTTTTCCATCCTTTTGGGTGGTTCAAGCCAACTGTTGTTTTTGTATGTTGCTGATATCGTTTCACAAGATTAACTCCCTGTAGCATAAACATATGCTTTTTGTTGAAGTTGTTTTGTTTATATTGTTGTTAAAATTGACATTACTGCGCTTCCAGACAGTGTTTTTGAAACATGATCTGAATTAGAATACAATTAACCCAAGACGTAGGAAGTTGTATATTGATCGCCAAATAGTTATTTGTTTCGATATGCAGTCAATTTTGGTATTATGCATGAGAACAACAATTATTGTTATTTTGTTATATTCTGATTAGTTTCGACATAATATGGTGTATGTATATGTCCGTTGTACTGGACGGAGTATTGACAGCAATCAAACATATATGACAATAGAGCATGCTCACGTCTGTGACGTTCCCTGATCTAATCAGCTTCTTGAAATATTTTTTAAAATGTGATTGTTAGTCGACATTATCAGATGCCCATAACACTAGATGTCAGTTTGTTTGAATTAGCCAAGCTGAGGCATATACAATTTACCAAGAATTTGATGAACGTTTACGGTTTTTGTAATAATCAATTTGCAAAATAATATCAATAATCAATAATCAATATCCTATTATAAATTATGCAATAGTTTCCTTTCGGTCCAGATAGAGACGAAAAAACACAATGGTTATTGTCTTTAAACTGAATCGGGAAAATGGTTTTGGAGTACTATCAAAGTGTAGTTTTTATAAATATTTTTCCTTAAGAGGATTTTGATGAGCTGATAAACGCTGATAAAGTTTCGTACGGACGAAAATTGATAGTTTTTGTGGTAGCAAGGAGTTTGTCCAACAGCTTTAGTCTACCTTCCGCATATAGAAGATGTTGTTTTATTGCTTTATCATTGCTTGAGTACGACGTCAAACGCCTATCAAACAAACAAATAAGCTTAATTATTATTGTCGATAATGTAATGTGGGTTGAATGATTAAATAAAATCACAAACTAGTAAAATGTACAAATAATTCAGATTAACCTGTCGTGAGACAAGGCTGAACGCATCACAAGCTCGGTACCAGGTCTTGTCGCTCTTTAATACTGCCTTTTGGCTGTCTGGCATGGTTTAATGTGAAATAAAGTGAACGCTTGGACCAATGACTTGCATGTAAGCCTCTCCCAAATTATCATTGAAAGCAGTGGGAAAATAATGACTTTTTTCACAAGGGTGTTATTCCAATCTGGATCAAGATTATTAATTTGTTAACATGAGTTTTATAAAGCTGGAAAGGACCTGTTTGTACCAAGTGTCCAGTTTTATGTCACAGTGACTACATCGGTTCAATCCAATAAAGCGTTTATCTCATCATGAATTTGCTGAATTTATCGCCATTCAACAAATTAATTAAAAACTTGGATATCTTGATCCCCTTCAAGACACAAGTGTATGTTGTTTCTATAGGTTCAATCAATAACTTAATCAGCTCACTGAGTACAAGTCTGTGGCAGGGAGATAAAATTGTTTCATTATGTTTCTGTTCTTAAATCGATTGGCTGTCTCTTGGTACAATAATCTTTTCGTGAAGACATCTGGGGTATGCACGAATAAGGGACCAGTGCGACAACCACAGCTATGGTGTAATGTATCTTGACTTGGACGACTGAACATGATACAAAAATCTGTTACCATTAACACGAAATTAGAATCATGGGGGACACATTGATCTAAAGATCTAAAGAGACGAAACACTTGCAAAAACGCCACAACAAAATCTATACACATCCTGTAATAGTTAACAAAATCCATAGTCAACATATTCCCGATAGGTTGGACATAAAGAGGTGAGGACAATTCTGCCATGTTCCTCTGAAGCTCAGTTGGTAGAGTGTTGGGCGTGTAACCCAAAAGTCTCGTGTTCGAATCCCGGTTTAGGCAAGCATATTTTTCTCTATTTATTCAATATATAATAAACCTCTCTTCATTTATTCAATATACATGTATAATACGCGTTTACATTTCAAACAATCAGTCTGGGGAATGTCTGAGAACAGAAATATCTGAACATTTTTTCTCGACCTGTTTTGTAGTAGTTTTGTAAATAATTTGTAATAGTTTCCGTTTGGTTGCAGGTGGCGGTTGTGATTTGCTTGCTTTGAACAAAAGGATACTAGAGTATCACCCCCGCCCCCACCCCCTTCCACCTACAGTGTGTTTTTACGTTTCGCCGTTTTATTTAAAAACTACTGGAAATTTTGCAACACATGTATATTTATACTCTGCATCGTCAAACAGGACACCCAATACTATTTCTAACTAACAATCTAATTTTACAATACACGGAAACCGTTGATATGTGTATATGCACAGCAGGCAAACTGTTTATCCTCTCCAAGTACCTACCTGTATTCAATTGATTGTCAAGGCACTGCTGTTGTAAATAATGTAGTCAAGTTTTATCATCAAAGTTTACCGTCTTCTTATTAAAATTTTGGGTTTTCTCTGTGATATCGCTGTTTCAACTTTTTTAATATGCAATAATAAAAAATCGCAAA